>JASAND010013719.1:0-19926 GCA_030248195.1 Trissonchulus latispiculum
CGACGACACTAGGGTCTATGGTTAAGATAAACGGTTCCTCCCAATTTGGACACGCGAGGACTGGTGCATTTATCAATGCCAGTTTTAAATTTTCAGACGCAATTTGACATTGATCATTCCAATGAAAACCTTCATCCTTTTTCAACAAATTATTCATTGGTGCTGCAATTGAACTGAAGTTACGTATAAATCGTAGATAATATTTAGCCATACCAAAAAAAACCACGCAATTGCTTAATAGTAATAAGTACTGGAAAATTTTTTACCGCCGTCACTTTACGTGGGTCAGTCTCAATGCCCTTTTCAGAAATAAAGTGACCAAGATATTCGACCTTTTTGCGGAAAAACACGCATTGTTTCATTTTAAGTCGCAAACCGTGATCTGACAGTTTTTAAAAGACAACTTCAAGCATTATCAAATGATGGTTTTCGTCGTTAGATGGAATCAGTAAATCGTCAATATAAACAGGCAATTCAGTAAAATTCGTTCCATAATTCTTTGAAATGTTGCAGGGGCATTGGTCAAACCAAACGGCATGACATTAAAATGAAACAATCCCATATGTGAAATGAATGCGGTTTTTTCCTTGTGAGAAGGAAACATTTCGATTTGCCATTAGCCGATATTCAAATCCAATGTAGAGGAAAACTTCCCTTTACCATATCCAAACGTCACAAACAATTTAGTCATATCCAAACTTTCATCGATTTTTGGTAAAGGATAGCGGTATTTTTTCGTGATTTTATTTAGTTGTCGATAATCAATGACAGATCGAGTTGTTCCGTCATTTTTACCAACCAACATGCAAGGTGACGACCATTGACTATCAGATGGAACACGAATGCCCTGCTCTAACATTTTCTGAATATGCTTTTCGATTTCTACCCGTTCCATAGGGTTCATCCTGTAGGCTTTCGCTGTTACTGGACCTGCCATTCCTGTATCAATCAGATGTTGTCCTGTGCTGCATCGTCCCAAATTTTCTGGCGTTGCGAATACATGTACGTACTTACGTAAAAGTTCTCGAAACTTACCTTTAGCCTTATCGGAACATTCGAATTTATCCAGTTGGGCTTCCTTTAGAAATTGATCGTATAAATCCTGTTCCGTAGGCTCCTTTGATTCTGTATCCGCAGCTGTAGATGTAGATGGTTGAGGTACGTACGTATTTTCCACCGTTGTAGAAAAAATTTCAGCTCGCACAGACTTAGGTAAATCGTCTTCACATACGTATTCTTTTTCGAACCAAGTATCTCCCAATTGTAAAAACGATTCTTTGCCTTGACGATTCTTGAGCATAACTAAGTCATCTGCGTAAGCTAGTACCATTCCTTCATGCAATTCCAGTGGTTCCTCACCCAAATTCCAAACTTTAACTTCTTGGGTTTTTTCCCCTTTTGAAATAATTCCAGGAACCATATAACAATTATATTTTTCAAGAATGTTCATGGAATTGCGTACTAACTTAGGCACTTTTTCAAACCGTGAAGGCCAAGGTGCAATATTCGTATTTACAACTGAGGGCTTCATACGTACAAATGGTAGATCCCACTCATCATCCAACTGGTCAGAATTTGGTTGACTATCCTCACAAGAAATCGAGACCCATGCTTCAGAATTTGCTGGAATAGTTGTTCCGACTCGTAGACAAATATTCGAAACTGCCGGTCGCGTTTTTCCTACAATTTGCAAAATGTTGTTGATCTGAGGCGCCCCCAGCAACGGAACTTCTTTAAAAAGTGGATGGTAAATAGAATGGCGTCCCATGAGCATAGACCAATTATAAAAAGATAGAAAGTCCATGCCAAGAAGAATATCATATGGACAAAAATCGCTGATTAGATACTCATGGGCCCATCTATAGCCTTGAAAAGACAGTTCAAATTTTACTGAACCTGAAAAATTTATAGGCGTTCCGTTAGCTGCGGTTGCCTGTTCACAAACTCCATTTCCAAAAGTAAGATTTTCAGGGCACTTTTGCTTTAAATGTTTAACAAAATTCCTAGAAACAACAGAAATATTTGCGCCCGTATCAATAAGTGCCAAAGTATTTACGCCTCCCACTGATGCTACTATTAGTTTCGAATGCACCGGTGGAATTTACGTCTGAGCACCCAAAAAATACTGGTCTTGATGAACAAAAGCCGACAAATAGTTCCGATTATTTGCTACAAAGTCCATTCGAGGTGCTTTTTCTGGCTGATGAGTCAAATTCACATGATTTACTTCCTTTTCTTCAAGTTCCATATCTGACGTTTCAGACTGACTTTGCTCTGAACATGAACTTTCAGTAGAATCATACTCAAAAAGAAATCTTCCAGGAAAATCAGGGTCTGGAATCTTATGAGAATGTCGTTTCTGAACTCGCTTCACCTTTTTATTCGACTGAAATTGACCAGATGATGAGCTTGGGTCATTTTTATGTTGGTCTTTGACGTTAGTTTCCCTCTCCACGTTCGGAAATAGATGTTTCGCTGCCTTTTCCTCGGTATCAGGTGCCTCATCTATTGTTCTTAATCGATTTAATCGTGCAACTAGTTGTTCTTGAGACATATCTGGCATTGTTTCTTGCACAGGTTGCATATTTGTATTTTTCGTCCTTGACTTTTTGTTATTTGAGGCATCTGACAATTTTGCAGCATTAGTGGTACAGGTTTCATCTTTTCTGTTGGAAGCCTTCAATACTTTGTCCCCCGAATCAGGGACTTGCACTGTCGCGCTTCCTTTTGTAGATGAACCTTGACTACCTACCCCAGCTGTACTTGTACTTGGTACTGCTTGATCCATCGTGGCCTCTTGCTGTTGCCCATTTTGGCGCATATTTGCGTTTGAGAAAGTCACAGTGTTTCCCACAGGAAACCTACGATTTTCACACCCGCGCGCATTCCATAAATTATTTGTTCCGAAAAACAAATTTGGTTGTCGTGGCACAGCAAGGGGCTGCACGTTTCGTGGACATCGCTGATTATTGTTACTGGGATACCAGTAGCCACTGAAACCTGCATTTCTCCGTTCTTGCGCGGGGGGGCGCCAATTCTGATTTCGAATTGGGGGCGCCCCTCCACGAAAATTATTGCTATTATAGCTTGTTCGTGGAGAAAAAGATCTATTTACAGGATAATTCAATCGACTTCGACTGTAGTTGAATGAATTATTCTGGTTTCCTGACCCAGTGTTATACGTATTCCGTGAATTTTGAGAAAAACGCCATTGAGATCTAATTTGATTTGCTCTAGCAGCACTGATAGGAATCAGTGGAATAACCCTTTGATTTTGGTTATTCTGCCCATTCAAAAACTGATTTTGCTGCTGAAAATTCACCTGGGGAGGAGATCGAGGAATTTGGGGTGGGGGGCGGGCATTAGTTAAGGCTTCTGCCAAAGCACGTATATCAACATTTTGCAAGAAATTTTGCAACTGGGACTGAAGCAAATTTCGAGGGTTATCCTGGGAATTTTGAGATCGTTGGCCCCTCGTTACATCAGCATACGTAGGAGTAAAAACCGCGCAAATTTGATTTGAATTTAAAACCTTTTCGTCCGGAAAAAGTTTCGAAAGACCCTCCAAAAAGTTGGGGGTTTTTTCTGACAACGAGTTGATTTGCGGGTTTTTCTGGGAGATATACGTACTTGGCTTTCCGGGTGACGAATTTACTGCGGAGGAGCACCCCCGGAATTTATCGTGCTCCCCGCTTGCTGAAAACTCTGCAAGGCTTGCAATAACTGGGAAGTTGGATCCATTTCGGGCTGAACCGGGGTCAAGTAATTTATCACCGGATTTTGCTGGTTACGCCCTTGTCCTTGCGACTGAAACAGGCGTCCAGTAGATGGATCCACAAAAATACTCGCACTTTGAGTGTTTCGGTTATTGGAGGAGTTGCCTCCCCTGCGGCCTCCTCGACCACGATATGATCCTCGATTTCCTCTATTCCAACCACCTCCCGAATTTTGGTTGGAATAACCGTCATAATTTTGCCGGTTATTATAATTTCCCCTGTTTCCACCAAAATTTCTTCGATTTGGGTTACCTCTACCCCTTGAACCTGAATTATTTTGCCGATTTAAGGCACACTGAGGGGAAATGTGGCCTGGATTGCCACACGTATAACACGTTCGTTGGTCCATTTGATCTTTTTCTGGTGTTTTCTCCGTTTTTTCCGTAGATGCTTGAACAGCATTTACAGCACCAGAAGCAGCACTAGTTGAGGGTTGGCACTTTTCTGAGTCCGCTGACTCGCCTTTCGTGGCTTCCAAAACTAAATCCCTCTGAGCATTACGTATTTTCACTTTCTTGATTTCGTCCTCCAAAGTTTTTAACCTCTGATCTAAATCACTAGAACTTTCGAGAAATTCTGACGAAACTGCACAAACCTTGGCTTTAGCCTTCCCCCGTTTTTCCTTCTTAGGGGTTTTTTCTGGCTTTTCTGATTTATCCGATTCGGCTGAATCAGAATCGCACTCCTCTTCAAGTCTCGACAGTTGAGTGACGATTTTTCTCAATTTAGCCATCGTATGGCCCCAATTTTCCAAATCAGATAAAAGCGAAATTCCAACTGTCTTTAAATTAGATTTTAGGCCTTTTCGAAGTTGCTCGAAAATGTTCACGGCTCTCATATCGTCGCTTTCGTTTGGAAAGGCCTTTTTTGCCAACATTTCCAATTCGGACACAAAATCTTGCACATTCTCGTCCTTTTTCTGTGTACGTACATAAAATTTTCGAGAATGTTCAACGGCTGTCCGTTGAACCGGCTCATAGAGCGTTTTTAAGAGCTCTTTTAGCTCTCTGTACGTACCTGGCATTCCCAAGGAGGAAAGCCGGTGAATAACTTTTTCGCCCAATTTGGCGAGCAAAATCGAATAATATTTGTCGTTTTCGACGTCGTTGGCCTTAGCAATGGCCTCGAAACTGACGATCCACTCGTCAGGGGTCAAGGTCGTATCCCGACCATTATAGTTACTCAGACCCTTAAAAAGGGTAATCAAATTTTTGAGCTCCGCCATTTTCTTTTCTCTTTCTGCACGTAATCGAGCTCGGAGCCTTGTCTCCAGATTTCGGTTTATTTCCGCCAAAGAACCCAAAGTTTCAAAAATATTATCCCAATTGACCCAATTTTCACTAGGATTTTCTCCACTCAACGGGTCACTAATTTTGGGAAAAATCTAACTCAAAATACTCAAATCGTTGACAAAAAACTACCGTTTGACCTCCAATCGACACAAAAAAAACACGAAAAACAACAAAATTGGCCAAAAAGTTATATACGTATATATCAAATTGAGGGGGGTAGGGGGGGCGACGCGATTTTTAGCATTTTCTGGTTAGTGTAACCAATGAGACGAAACGGATTTTTTGTTTTCGACTCAAAAAAGCAGAAAAAAGTGTTCGAAAATGCCAAAAACGACACTAGGATCCCGAAAAAAAATTGAAAATGGGGGTTTTAGGGGGGGGGGGTCAAAAATCCCTAAATACTCTAAAAACACGGAAAACGGACAGAATCTAGCCTAAAATCGCAATTTGCGTTTAGGCTCACCGATATTTTAGGCTAAAATCGCGATTTTTTAGCGATTTTTCGATTTTGGGGGTCGATTGGGGGGGGGGGGTCAAAAATCGTCAAAATTTGGCCTAAAAATTCAAATTTTGGCCTTAAAACGCCCTAAATCACGTTTTGAGCGTGAAAACAACGCTACAAAAAATTATTAGGCCCAAAATAGCAAGAAATTAACCGATTTTGACCTCAAAAATGCTTGGGGGGGGGTCAAAAAATTTCACAAAATTTCGAAAAAATTTTCAAAATTTTGCCTTTAAATTGCCTAAAATAGGTTCCTGAGCGTGAAAACAACGCCCAAAAAATTTATTTCAGGCCGAATGAGCAAGATTTTGGCCTAAATCGACCCAAAAATGACTTGGGGGGGTCGAAAAAAAATTTTCAAAATTTGACCAAAAATTCGAAATTTTGCCTCTAGTGCGCTTCTGTTGCTTTCCTAGTGTTAAATATTCCCGAAAACAGGAATTTTTAGCACCAGGGGGTGGAAAAAACGTCCACAAATTTTCCTAAACTAAGAATTTTGAAAATTTTTATACCCGTCTTGGGGGGGTTTGGGGGGGGAGGGGGGGATCGCTCAAATCTACCTAAACTTTATGTAATTATAGGTTATTGGGCTGCCCCAATAACCCTATGCAGTTTCCAGTTGAATTCCCCGCCTCAAACTACCTGGGGGGGAGGGGGGGAGGGTGTCCAACACCCCCTAGCTACCAATCCTAAATTTTCCATTTTTCAAAAATTCAAAGTTGCACCCTCAAAAATCGAAAAAATTAAAAGTCGTTTTTATGAAAAACTAAGTATCATAAAAGAATCTCCAGATCAAGAGCTTTTCAGAAATGTAAAGCTTTTTGCTCAAATCGCAAAAATGAAAAAGTTATTGATATATGAAAATTGTCAAAATAAACGAATTTTTGAAATTTGACAAACCGGACAGTGGTCCTGTCACGGTCGCCAAATATCAATCCCCGGTTTACTGTCCGGTTACTAAACCGGAAATTGCTTGGCGAATCTGATGCAGGTTCTTACGGGTGCAACTCGCTCGAAAATAGAATCCCTAATCTAATACCTATCCTAATCAAACATGAGGCGATGTTGGCGTACAAATGTATTTAATAAATGAACTTACAGTTTTAATCATATCATAATCTAAGCACAGCTAATATAAATGGCGCTAATGGCCGACCGTTCGTTAACAAGACACACTACCAACTGATTAATTAGACTAATTGATCCAATGACTCATCATCTCAGACCGACGTAACTACACAGAAGTAATGATTACTTTGAATGGTTGTTTAGAAGAGTTGTAGAATCGCAGACCGTAATTGCTAGTTTTTCACACTTGTGTGTTAAAGCTCGAAAACACAAGCAGTACGTGTGCGAATTTTGTGTCTGCTTCGAGCTTTAGCACACAAGTATAGCGCCCGAATTCTTTTGAAGTGAAGGGTCCAATTTGCGGGGGGGGGGGGTCAGCCGTTAGCGAGCAGAGGATGTGTCAAGCTGATAATACATAGAGTATGCCTGCTGTCATACTCTTATGTATTATGTACTCTTGATAATACTGATCCAATTAGTCTGCAGATTCCGTCAAAGGTGACCTCGACATGTGTTAAACATATGAAAATGAAAAAGTTAGGTTAAAGAATCTAAAAAATTTTCGCTCTATAGAGGATACAGAACTAGAACTTTGCACACAAGCTAAGGACATTTTGGAGAGTGCAGCGAGCTGCTTCGGCGCAATTCCATTGGTGAATTTTGGTCAATTTTGGTGAATTTTCAAAGTCAGATCTTTGGAAAATCGGCCTTTTGGGCCATGAAAAACAGAGCTCACAGTATCTTTTACTTCTCCTGAACAACATACAAAAATTACAGAAATGGCGAATACATAGCTGCACGCTACGCATTAAAAGCCATTTTTTGAAAGTGTTCGCAAGATTCTGTCATTTCAAAAAAACTTTCCAAAAATAGCAAAATTCTTTTCCTAATTTCTCACTCAACATGTGGCAGAAAATTACCAAACTTGGCAGATTAATATATCCATGTCTGCCACCTAAGGCGGCCAAGATAAATGTTGAACAATGTTGAACATGTATGCTGTGACGCACCTTTGATCTTGGTGAAAATGCCTATTTTGGAATTTTCCAAATATAGCCAAATTGATAGCTAATGGAAAGAGGAACAACTTTTCTAATAGAACTATGGGTCTAAAATGCCGTCTGTGCAAGTTAAAGCGAAATCCGAGCCTATAGATTTTGGACCAAGGCAACCCCCTTAAGGGAACTTTAGCATAACTTTGACAATTCTTTACAATTTTTTAATATTGCAGGTTGAATTCTGTCCTCTTTCACGTCTTCTACAATACGCATTTGTACCAACTTTACCAAGAAAGTCGAATGCCTAAGGTAATGTATAACATTAAATATCGATTGCCAATTCAAGCTTGTTCAATCATTCGCGTATGTTTATTGAGCTCTTAGGGCCTTTCCAGGAAAGGGTAGAGTAGAGTTAGTCAAAATTAACTCTGTTGCCTCGTTTAACTCCACTCAACTCGAGTTTCCTCCTGCTAACTCTTTCATCAAAAAGGTTCCAGTTAATTTTAACTCTACTCTACCCTTTCTTGAAAAGGCCCATCGCTCATACAAGTACTTTTGACATTAGATTGTCAAGTTAAGATTCCTGCTTTAAACAGACAGGTCATCGGAGAAAACAAAGAATTCGCTTTCTTTATTTGTTTTCCTTCGCTGAAGTTGGTACGCAAATCCCTTGGACTTCCAGAGAGTTCGGAAGATCACAATTTTCATGGGCATTTCGCTTCTTAACGCACAACGTCACAGTTTTGTAAAATGTGTATGTGGAAATCTCTATATTTACGATTTTGTGGCTTACCAATGTGTGCTAAATATTAAACTGAAACGGTAAAATGGTAGCTTTAAACAAACAGAAGAAAAAATATAAAGGCATCAGTCTAACACTGCCATGAAAATTCCGTAGTTGTAGCCGTTTTAGAATCTGATATCGGACCTCGGATCAACGTTTGGCATGACCCTTGGGATGTCTGTGATCAGTGCGGTTGAACTGCCTCTCTTGGTCAGTTCTTTCCTGAGCAACCTCCGAAAATGGAATGCCTAGCTAACAAGGATAATTCGTCAAGAACCAGAATTACCAATTTCTATGTTCCGGGTTTAAACACAGTTTCTATCTGCTTATCATTTATGGGTCTGTTGAATAAATACTGAATTGTGTTTCGGCTGGTTGGGCGGCTAAAGACCTAAGGTAGCCTAAGCTTCGGTATGAAATAGTGTGGGTATGTTGCATACATCGCACAAAAGCTAAAATCATGGTGAGTGGTAAACAGAATTGTCTTGCAAAAGAAGCGTTCGCTCTTGACTTCTGTCTTCAGGAACAGAACTTAGTTAGGTTTCAGATAAGTTAAATAAAAGACAATAAGGAACCAAGAAAAAGTTGTTCAATATAACCCAAAAGTTCATATTGGATACAGTGCTAAGAGGATGTCAATGAATCTTAGAAAAACCACTTACTTCAGAAACGTTGGTAAACATCTGTTGAGTCTAGCTTGCACACCTGGTCAACATTCTATTGTGTAATCCTATGTTTGAGACGACTTAAGGGGGGTCCATTTTTTTGGTCATTTTCTCGACTTAATCCGATCTCGCTGATTTTTACATATTTTATTGTCAACGAGTTTTAAAACTTAAAGTTGTAAGTCTTACGGTTATTGAGTAATTTCACCTCAAAGTTGAGATTTCATGTGTTAAACATAGGAAATTAGGAAAGTTGTCACTTTTTCACGTGCGCCAGAGAAATCTCATTTTTTGAAGTATTAAAATTTAGCTTCAGTTCAAATTTTAATACTTCAAAATTCATTAAAATTTTTTAAAGACCTAATTTAAAATTCTGATTCCTACAAATCACAGTTCGGAAACATGGAATTAATATGATATAAAGCTTGAACGGATCCATTTTGCCATTCGTGAGATTTCTCTGTCACACGTGAAAAAGTGACAACTTTTCTAATTTCCTATGTTTAACACATGAAATCTCAACTTTGAGGTGAAATTACTCAATAATCGTAAGTCTTACAACTTTTAAAAACTCGTTAAAATATACCGTTTGGACAATAAAATATGTAAAAATCAGCAAGATCGGAGAAATTCGAAAAAATGACCAAACAAAGGACCCCCCTAACATCGGTTTAATGCAAAACCAGTTGTAAGGGAAGCAGGAAAATGTGGAGGCTCAGCTGCTGGCCCTGTGGTGTAAAGTTGTCTGTCTGTAAAACCAAAGGAGCTGCCTGACGTTTCTTTTCTTTTCTTTTTTTTGCGGAACCTGATGTTGTTAGTTGTTATGTGTTGTAACTTAACTAGACCAGATTATCACCAAAACTAACTTTAATGAGTATAACATGGGCTTACATAGCCATCATTGTTCAATCAGTAGAACAATCGTTACGGTCAGGTTATGCATAACCATAACAGTGGATCTGATCACAACATTTTCCCTCCCACGAATAAGAAGACAACAGTAACGAAAATGTTCAGTATGAACTACACATTTCATTCTAAATTATGATAACGGTTTCTGCTTCCTCCTCCTCGTTACCATTGCTAGGAGACGTACTGATGGTGGCTATTCGGGCATTGTAGGCAGATGGACACACCCGTCGGAAATGTCCAATACTTCCACATCTGTTACATCTAGCTTTTCCCGCCGGACATCGATCAGGCACAGAATGAATCGCACCACCACAACTAGCACAGCTATTCTCAACACCTACTAGTTGCTTAGCCGATTTACCAACCTGACTAGAGTGATCTCCCTGAGGCACACTTTTCCTGCCCGTCGACCTGGTTTCACTGACAGCGTTACCTGCAGATAAATGACCACCACTCTTAATGACTTGGGAATCAGCTAGGGCGCACTCAATTTGACGAGCAATCTGTAGGGCCAAGTCTAAGGTTAGGTTTCTCTCCTTTTGTAGACGCTTCCGGATCTCGGCTGAGGACGTGTTCTCTACTATCTGATCGCGCAGCATTTGGTCCTGAAGTCCACCGTAGCCGCAATCTCCCACCAAATGACGGAGTTCAGCATACCAAGTATCAATCGGTTCTCCAGGACGTTGACGCCTTTGTTTGAACCTGTATCTGGAGGCCACTTGGTTCGTCTTTGGCATAAATTGTCGCTCAGCGAGTTCCATGACTGCATCCAGAGTTAGACCAGGTTCACCCGTTCCCGGAAGAGTATAAAATATTCGCTCTCCCTCGGTGCCCAACATATTAACAAAAAGGACATTTCGTCTTTCCTGTGAGACCCGATTCTCAAGAGCCCCCGATGCCAGAAGATAGTTCATAGCAGATCTTTTTCAGACTTGCCAAGGAATGGGGGGATTTCCTGGAGTTGCAAGGAATGGAGGTGGAGGGGTTCCAAAGGTGTTGTTCGCCAAAATAATGTTGTAACTTAACTACACCAGATTATCACCAAAACTAACTTTAATGAGTGTAACATGGGCTTATATAGCCATCATTGTTCAATCAGTAGAACAATCGTTACGGTCAGGCTATGAATAAGTATAACAGTGGATCTGATCACAACATTATGGTTTCAGTGTTTGTGTATCATATCTGTTTGTATAAATAATTAATCTGATGTCTGTTATTTCATAGTTAAGGTTTGGTTTAATATTTAAAATGAAGACTATGTTGCCAATGTTAATGCATCTATTAATATGTATACTGTTTTTGGCTCCTAATTTGGTGTGGCTGTATACAACATGTGCAGACAGCGGAATGTTTGGCTGGGAACGGGATTTTGCCGGTTTCATGTCCAGAAAACAGGAAAAGTCCGGATTCAGTGAGCTACCCATTTGGCAGGGTGACCTCCAGATCTACGGAGGGGGTGAAACCATCCAGAACACCCCAAACATGGATGGCTGTTTATCTAGACCTTGCGTCGGCCAACGTAAGTAACTTACTGTATTTTCAGGACCTTCAATCGTGTCAAATCTTATTTTGGGCATACATACGTCACTCTTTCATATGAATGACTTGGAGGATTAAACTCTCCTTTTCCTCAGTGTCAAGACTGAGATTAGACTCGTGTCCTCGATTCTCCAGTAAGGGCTTCTGAGCAATTGGATCACAGCAGTAGAGGTCAGAACGTGCGTCAGGGGAGCACGGACCTCATGAGCGGTGAATACCTATTGTACTGCCAGGGACGAACCTTAGAACCGGGAAGATGCAAGGTAATGCAAAGATGTAAGATGTAATATGCTATGTCATTATGCTAAACAGGTGAGCTTCGACTGAGACAAGAAGCTTATCGGAGAGCAGATTTTTTCAAAAAATAACAGCGCACAGATTATATTCGCTCAGATAATTATCAACACCAAATTACGTATGCAGTCATGCACATTTCGAAACACTGATCTAAATGTTAGATTATCGGTGTTCACCAACTTCGACTTTGATGAGCGATAGTATGCTATTATTTCGATAGCAAGTGCAATGAAGCCTATAAACTTGAGGGGAAGGTAAAGCTTCAGAAATTCCGACGCTTCAAATGGACTCCTATTATCAGAGCCACTCTCTTTATCAGCTTTGCTCAAAACCTGATCCCATGACAGTTTAACTTCTCGGTGCACATTGATATTGAAAGTACGAACAAAGTGGCCATGCTGATCCAGTATCATGATAGCGTTGTTAAGTCTACAATACAGAATAAAATTCCAGTGAATAATGAAACGAGAATGGTTTTCTGTTTTAAAGATTAATCCATACATAGCATTTAATCAAGCTAACGACATGAACAAACTAAAATCTGATAGCAGTGACTGCGTAACTTACTTTTCCAAGTCCACGTTTCGATTGCATAGTATTCCTCTTAATCCAGTCATCAGATTAAACCATCTAAAATGGGCATACGACTTTGATCTCCGTCTGTATTCGAAGACAAATTGCATCATTGGTAAGCTTGATCCATAAATGACGGCGTGATCGCTAGCTATAAATTCTCGAGAAGCGGAGGACGATCGTTTGATGCCTTTTTGTCTTAGTGCAGCCTGTAGCAAAGAATGACATCATTAGTGGCGTTGAAAAACAAGAAACTTTCGTGGGCCGGACCAATCAAAAATGTTTAATCGCTTACTTCCATCTTATTTATGAATCTTTTACTTTCTGATGTAATCGTACCCGCTTCAGGGCTTCTAAACAACCATGACGGATTAGCATTTTCGATGCTGATTGTTTGCAACACGTTTCCGCACTAGATATGTAACTAAGCTTACTATTTCACTTAGATTAGATTAGCCTTGGATTGTCTGCACTGCAGCAGTGCCTACTTGCTTTATAGCTTAAACAAAGTTTCTGGAACGTTTCAATTTAAACACACTAAAATGCGCAGCAACTCAAAAAGTTAAAATTCCAAAAATCAAATTATTATTCTAGTTTCCATGCTTCATAATCATTACCACCACAGCCACTGATAAACACCGAACGGTTGTGGTTTTTGATACCTAGGCCCAGTCAAACTTAGGAATTTATTTTGCGTGAAAACACGCAAGCAATGGCACAGGCTGTCGCACAAACAAAAAGTATAGAGATGCCCTAGTTTCAGGCTGGGCAACAGCAAAACATGACTTTTCACACAGTTGCTCACACATCATCACAGCCACAACGCAAAATTACTCTCGGTTACTTGTTATTTCCAGAGACTATACTTCAATACTTCAGTACTTCAATATCTCAATACTTCAATCTGGTGTAAATTCAAATTTTAATACTTCAAAAATTCATTAAAATTTTTTAAAGACCGAATTTGTAACTCTGAATGCTACATATCACAGTCCTGAAACTTGGAAATAATGTGATGTAAAGCTTGGACGGATCTACTTTGCCATTTGTGAGATTTGTCTGTCACATGTGAAAAAGTGACAACTTTTCCAATCTCCTATGTTTAACACATGAAATCTCAAATTTGAGGTGAAATTACTCAATAACCGAAAGACTTACGACTTTAGTTTTAGAAACTCGATAAAATAAACCGTTTTGACAATAAAATATGTAAAATCAGCGAGACGGAGAAAGTCATTAAGTTAAAAGTCACTAAGTTAGAACGTTAAAAGGTAGATATGGTGTCAAACTTGAAAACTATTTCATCTATTTAATTAATGAACAACGACTGCTAAATAAGAAGAGATACCTGAAAAGGAATATAAAAATCGCAATCCAAGAAAGCTATCTTCGTGTTTGTAACGTTTTCCCAGTAACACTAACAATCGGGGTCGAACATTTTCATCGAGTACGCGTTAGCAAATGCTTACATGAAGTCTAACTGCAGCAATTTTAATATACCAGCTTGAACCAAATAATTAAAGAAATTTGCTTAAAAATCCAAGTTTGAAAATTTTGATCCTATTTTACCGAATATAACAGGGCACAGAGTACGGAACAATTAATTTGTGTCTGCAGAGCATGCAAACCTTCTATTGTCAGCTGCTGAGCTTTGCCCTGAGTGACAACCACTCTTCATCTGCAGTTTCGGATCCAGTAAATAAAACATATTGCATAGCCGAGCACTACAGCTCAAAACAGAAACAATTTGGTTAGACAACCCCACTCGATGAGTTCTCGATTTTTAAAGAGCAACTGTATGGCTACTAAGCATAAGCAAACACCTACAATATACTTAATTGCAGGATGGGACATTAGGTAAGTATAATTGCGGGGCAGGGCAGTTAACATTTTTTGCAGCAGATAACAGACAGACAGCCTGCTGTCAAATTAAGTAAATAGCCTATTGTTGGTGTTTATGACATTCCTGGGCTTAATTGTTATCAATATTTACATAGATAATACAGGAAATTGGACTTCTCAAATTATTTCAGCTGCAAATATTGCCTCACCTTTATGGCTAGCAAATCGGGATTTGAGGCATCAGCGTTCCTTATGAGATTTATTATATTATTGGCAGTTAACGAAAACAATAATTCGTATCCATGAAAAGTAATTAAATCTGACAAGTTGGATAAACTGTGAAAAAGAGGACTAATGTGCCTTGATGCGAGAATAGACAGTATAGTTCCGAACATTGTGGAAGTTGCCAGAAAGTAAAACATAAACCATATCATGAAAAGAATGAAGCTGGCAATATGAAGGTTTAGCTTCACAGATTTCATATAAAGCAACTCTTGGACAGATCCAAAGCAATCAGTTTTTATGTTAAACAAACGCTTAAGTGCAAGCAAATATGCAAAACATATAAGCACAGATATAATCATAAAACCGGACAACAATGGTGACACTTTAAATCGAAAGATGGTTGCAATACCATAATTTTTTATCAATGGTTTGTACAAAAGACCTCGTTCGTGAATAATCAATGGATGTGTTACAGCAGAGTAATTAGCTCGAAACGCATCGTAAAGGAAGCCGATTGCGCAGTCAGAAACATTGTCCAGTAAAATATTAGTTGGATATGGCTCGGCTGATTTTGATAAATTGGAAGTATTAAAGTATATACTAACATCAAAATTTACATATTTGGCCAGCAGTTCTAAACTATCAAGAACTAAGCCCTTGGTTTTGCAGGCTTTGTAGCTTTTCTTCTGCTGCCAGCAATAACTAAAGTAAGGCAGCTCGTTGTCTCCCGTCAGAACAAATCGCATAGAATCCATGCTAAAATAAGACCATATAGGAAGATAAATTGTTAAAAGTTGTTAAAAGCAATTCTAAGACTAGGAACACGAAAATGTCAACACTTTAAAGCAACCGCATATTACAACAATAACCAATATCACAGAAAAAATGCTATCAAGCCCTACTCAGATTATCCCGTTTGACACAATCCCTTAAGACAAGTAAGAAATGTGCTGTGTTCAACTTTGCCAGCGGACAACGGATTAATTTAGGATTGTTTAATGTAAGAGTGAGTAGAGTAGAATTAACTGGTAAGAGCATAAAGAACCACCTGCTGAAACCAAACACTAAGCTGCTCTACATAGAGTCTGCTTAGCCTCCAGCCACAAATTGGCTTCCTCTCGCAGCGTTCCTTTACGGAAGCGTGGTCCCAAACAGAGATCGCTCAGTCGCAAGTTTATTTAGTGCATGTGTTAGTTGTGCAAGCTTAGACCACCTCACGAAATCCGCCCCCTGTTAAAATAAGCGAGTGACAGGACCCGAATAAACTCCGTCCGTACGTCCACATGTCAAGGTGACGTAGGTTTTGGCTTTGTTTGTGCTTTGCTTTCATTACATTGCGGATGTCTGCAGTCGCAATCGTGTCATTATGTACTCTTTCTCTCATTTATTTAAATATTTAATTACAGTATTTGTACATATGTCCCTTCTTGGTTTTCTAGGAACTTACTGGTTTTCTGGTCGCAAAGAATGACCCTGAAATCCATTTTTCGACTCAGCTTTTCGTTAGCTCAGGATAAGCTCACGTCTTAAGCTTAAGACTTTAGCTTATACTGAGCTAGCAAAAAGCTGAATCGAAAAACTGATTTCAGGTTCGTTCTCTACGACCCAAAAACCCTGTATGCAACTTTTTTCAGCTTTGCAACAGATTTCCTAGGTCCTCCTTTGCAAATAAAAAATTGAATTTCGCAAAATCAAAAAATCTTGCAATATTTAAACTCAGGGTGGTCGAAAACATACCCATTTTAGTTCATTTGGAAAGTTTTAAAGTTTGAGGGACCGAGACAAGATCCGAAGAGACTGCTAAATTCGTCAGAACCCTGAGCAATCTACTATACCTTCGCAATTTTTACATTTACTAACAAAAACGTATTCACAGTTCCCATTTCTGCCATGGTCAATGTTGATGCAATATTTTGTGACACTGAATGATAAATAAAACATTATACTAAGTCAATAGTAGGAAATATTCAGGGTTTTAGACTGATTAATATTTCCCATGTGTGATAATTCAAGTGGTGCGAAACAAGCTGACTTTGCTCAAGGCTCAAAATGCATGGACGCTCCTTGATGCTCTTGGAATTCTGCAATGTTAGTAAACAGGAAGGAGGCGCAGATGTCGGTTTTCAATAATAACTTGTGCCGTTTTAAACTCCCCTCGTCATTGCTTCGATTTTAAGCTATGTTGATCGATAAAAACGCGGTGTTTAAAATTATAATCCTTTCAGAGATCTATTCAATTTAAATTATTTCGAGACTAAAACTGCAGACTGCAAAAACTTTGTATGCTTTTCTTAAAATTAATATCAAATTCATTACTTAGCTGTCAATACTATGGTCATGGTGTAATGTTGTTACAGAAACCAATTCAGGTTCAGTTTCAGTTTCAGTCGGCCACCTAGCTTCAGTTTCATTCAGGACTCTTTCCGAAAAGTTTCAGTTTAAATTCCAGTTTCAGTGACTGAAACTGAAACCTGTAAAATCTAGTTTCAGTTTCAGGTTCATTGCTTGAAACATCACTGCTGTGGTGTACGTGTAGCACCAAAACACAGCATGTGTAATGGAATGACTTAGATCTTGCGCTCAAAAGTGGTTAAAAAAAATCAGTTCCTAAGTGGTCATCGTTCCAAAAGAAGTTTCTACAGAAAAACGGACTCTAAGGATCTTGCCTATGTTAAGTTCTAGTTTTGATATTGTGTCCAAGCCATAATTAATTGTCATTGTATAGTTGTTCAAATCAGAGTTGCCAGTCCCTAATAAGCATTTCTCATCCAATACGAGAAGAAAGGCTTAAAATTACTCCAACATTAACACAAGAGAAGGGCACTTTCAAGCTTGGTTAGGATCAATCAGTCCAAATAATGATCTATTACACGTGAAGTAATAAAAATCATAATAATGAGGTCAATCCCAAAACTCCCCTTCCTGAAAGGACAGGTGTCCTTTCCCTCAGTGGCCCGGGTGCGGTCACTTTCCCCTTCCATTGCTAGAGGTTAACGAGAACGGAAGAATAGTAAAACTCTAGAAATCCTAGTGTTGGCGTAAAAACAAAACTTACAACTACCATGATAAGAAATTCAACATTTCTAGCTGGAAAGAGTACACTAATCCTTGTCAGCAGTGTTTCAAAGCCTTTTTCAGCGTTTAGCAACATATGTTAGAAGATGGTTTGACAAAATAATTGCATAATTAAGTTATACGTAAGAAATTAAAAGTGATAGAGTACCTAAGTGTGTTTACTTGCAATAATTTGTGTTTTACAATGTTTTAGGGTCTTAATTTGTTATTAATCATGTTAACTAGTGTTAGTTAGGTTTAATTTATGTTAATTAGCTAAATATTACTTAAGAAATGAATTTTTGGTCTGTGATGCAACTTAGGCTCATATGAAAGAGAAATTTCTCCCCTTTCCAAAAATGCAATCCCCACGTTTTAACTCCCAAAACTGAGTGAGTTATAAGCAAAAATGTTTTAGTAAGATTAGCCTTTATTCCCTAATCTTACTTTGCTTAAAAGGAAAGTCCAAAAAGGGGACTTCTAAAAAACCTTTATACTAACTTTCTTTCCTCCTTTTCTTTCTCCTTTCTTTGTCTGGGAGGTTGTCTACCTCCCAGACTACAAGGCAGCCAGGTGCGCTGCTGTTCCTTCCTTCTTTCTTCTTTTCCTACGTACGCTAGGCTTGTCCTCAGGTGAACTTTTGTTGGGCCTAGTCCAACAAGAAGAGGACAACAAAAGTTCGCCTCAAGAAGAAGAAAAGAGGACACAAATTTTAACACATAGGTAAAGTTCGGAGGGGGCTTAACTAATTTCCCCCAATTAAAATTATTATAGAAATCTACTAGTCATGTCTAGTCAAATACGTAGAATATCAAGATTCTCTTTTTAAGTACATGAAACTTACGTAGATTGCGTAAAAGTTAGAAACAAATGCCAAAATTCATGTTATTTCCCCTTTGGTTACGTTTACATGTTAACCAAAATTTTGCAAAGTTTTGCAGAATTTCAGCATCGAAAATCCATCAAAAAAGGGTCAGTTGGGGGGCAATAATTCGCAAATCTCATTAATTTCAACCCTTAATGGCCCAGCTGGCTCAACCAGCCGCTGCTGGCCCTGTGGAAAAGATAGCAAGCTTCTAGAAAGTTCTAGAACTTTCTAGAAGCTTTAAGCTAAAATAAAAGGGAAATTCCGCCCCCAGTTCGCTAATGACCTGTCACCGAGCTGTCAGCAAAACTGTCAGCTCGGTCCCCAAAATTTCGAATCTAGTCAGTGTTCGTTTAGCAGCGGCTGAAAGCAGTCGCTTTTCTTTCCCCTCTCCCCCGACGTGTATTGTTTCTCGGACCACTGGTGTGGTACGGGAGCATAGCAATACACGTCCCCCTTTTAGGACGCTTTTTTAGGGACCTTTCTGGCCCACAGGCCAGAAAGGAAAATTGAGACACAGCACGAACACTACAATTTTAGAAGCCTTAAGGATCTTCTATATCCGGCTCAGAATTTATGCCTAGGACAAAAATTTAGGATTTTTTATTGTGGCCTTTTGGCCTTATTTTTTTATTGTATTTTCGGCCTTTGGGCCTCATTTTTTATATGGCATTTTTGGGGCCTTCATGGCCAGTTTTATGAAATTTTTGGGCCAATGAGCCCCTGTTTTGGAAGTATTTTTGGGGCCTAAAGCCACCCTTTTATTTCTCTAGCATGATGGACCTTCGGGTCAATTTTCAGTTACATAGCATGTTGGGCCTCCGGGCCAGTTTTATTTTGTCTTTTATTTTATTATTTAATTAATCCAAAATTATAAGGGTAGCTCATGTAAACCCCTCCTGTGTGATGGAGGTCTTGAAGCATACCCACTTTTCTCTTCTTCTCCTTTTCTTGTTTTTATTTTCCTTTTATTTTCCAAGCCACGGCCTTTTGGCCTAAAACTAGTAGGCCTTTATGACCAAAAATATTCTCTTTAGTTGTCACTTTTGGGGTTATTTTTCGTAGTTTTGATGGGATTATGAGTGGGACCCCAAACCTCTGATTCTGAGTTAGAGAGCCCCTTAATTACGGCTCTGAAATTATTAAGCTAGTTAGAAGAATTAACTCCCCACAGCCGGCAACTAGGAGTTGCTGGCCATGTTTCTAAAAATGCTCTGTAACTCGCTAAAATTTTTACTGTCAGTATTATGTTTTTATTTCAGCGTTAGGTCGGCATTAAAATTGTTGCCAAGCAATTATTACTCACTGGCTTTCATCAAAATTTAAGTTATATCTTTTCCCAAAACTTGCGAAGTTTAAGTTTTCATAAAATTTCTTTTATGGGCAATTCTGAGGAATTGCAAAAGCTGTAAAACTCGCGCACAACAAAGTTCAAAGTTAACGAACTTCTTCACACAAATGAGCCTAAGTTTAATTTAGTTTATTAGTTAGTCTAAGTAGCTAGATGTTTATTAATGTGATTGTTCTGTAT
>JASAND010013720.1:0-13947 GCA_030248195.1 Trissonchulus latispiculum
TTTTTGAATTTTGATTTTTGATTTGATAAAAGTAGTTTTTGCGTAAAACTAGGTTTACGCAAAAGGTACGTAAAACTGAGGATTACGTAAAGTCCGAACTGCGTACTAGAGGTTTTTAGGCAAAAACCTAGAGTGGGGGAAGAGTGGAGGTGTACGCCCCCCATAGTAAAGGGGGAGGTCCAAAAGTGGGGGGGGAATAAAATGGGCTAAAAATGCCAAAAGATACCGTATAAAAAGCCTGTTTTCTCCATATACTGCTATAACTAAACTTGAGTGCTCAAAGAGTGGAAGTTTTGGCACCAAAATAGACTAATTTTTGCCAAAAATTTCCGCCGAAATAGGCTGAAAATTATTTGACAAAACGTCTAAAAATTTGACATTTTCTGGGCACCTTAGCATGAGTGGGGGGGTGAAGCCCAAAAATTGGGGAGGGGAACGAGTGGGGGGAACCCAAAAAAGTGGGGGGGGCACCCCCCGCCCCCAGTAAAAAACCCCAGGCGTAAAACTAGGTTTACGCAAAGATTTTTGCGTAAAACTAGGTTTACGCAAAGCCGTTGCGTAAAACTAGGTTTACGCAAAGATTTTTGCGTAATATTGTTTAAAATAAAATTTTTCCTAAGAAATTTCTAAATAGTTGGTGTAAACTCTCCAATTTATTATAAAAATATTTGCAACTATTTTTGCAGTCTGAATTCTAACTTCTGATTTTTCCGTAATATTTTTACGCAACGAAATTTATAAATTGGGGTTTCTAAGAATGTTCAAAGAAGTTACAGCAATCTTTCAAATTATATAGCATAAGGACTACGAATTATCCCAGCATTATGATCGATATCATAAATCTCCGAAATTTTTCTAAATTTTTCTCCGAAATTTTGCTACAAATCGAAAAATAATTATAAAATAATGGTATTTATTTTAGAAAAATATGGAAAAACTGAGTATTTAACTGATAAAATGTTATAAAAATTCAATATTTTGTGCGAAAATTCATAGTCCCTATGCTGAAAAGATTGCTGTAACTTCTTTGAAAATTCTTAGGAAAAGTCCAATTTGAACTCGAATTTATAAATTTCGATGCGTAAAAATGTTATGGAAAAATTAGTAAATTTAGAATTTGGCATGCAGAAATGTTTACAAATAATTTTTATAATAAATTGTCAAGTGTGCAGCAACTTTTTAGAAATTTCTTATGAAAGATTTGAGTTTAAACAATATTACGCAAATTTCGTTGCGTAAACCTAGTTTTACGCAATGACTTTGCGTAAACCTAGTTTTACGCAAAATTCTTTGCGTAAACCTAGTTTTACGCAATGTCTTTGCGTAATCCTAGTTTTACGCAAAAATCTTTGCGTAAACCTAGTTTTACGCAAAAACTAGTTTTACGCACGACATATAATATATATATATACGTATATATATATATATATATATATATATATATATATATATATATATATCAGGGTTGGGTTTTTTCCGGAAAATTTTTCCGGTAAAAATTATTGCGGAAAAAACTAGTTTTTTCCGATTTCTTCCAGTATTTTTCCGTTTTTTTCCGATATAACCAAAGGTTTCAAACTGTTTCTGGAGTGCCAAAATTGAGTGAATTTTAATGGATTTAAGCTTTTAAGCGTATTTTCATGCGATAAACTATAAATATATACAGGCGATTTTAAAGAATTTCTAGATTTTTTGGGAGAAATTTAAAAATTTTCCCAAAATTCCAATTTTTCTGCTAATTTTTCAAAAATTTTTCAACTTATCGGAAAAAACTAGTATTTTTCCTAAGCCTGCGGAAAAAACGGAAAAAACCCGTTTTTCCGGCATTTTTCCGGGGCCCATCCCTGAAATACATTGGACGTTTGTTTCTTGCAAAAAGTAAATAACGCTCCGAAGGTGCGAATATTTTTATAGAATAGCTGTTTTCGCCCTAAAAATAGCAAAAATTTTCCATTTTGTCATCCCAGAAGGGAGGTCTAGAGAGACCCCGTGACCCCCCCTGGGTGCTCTTCAGGTCACCCAGAATTTTGGGGGAAGCGCTGTGCGACGATTCGTATTATGTTGCAACTGTTCTTACAACTGCGTAGTTGGATTTTTTGCGCCACAAACTGCGCAATTAATTACGCATTTTTTTCAAAATTAAATAAAAATTCTGATGTATATTACGGATCGCAACAAGTTTGGACAAAAATAAGGCACCTAACAAAATTAGTTTACACATCTGCTGACAGCAATTTGGATTAGGGATGCACCTGGCCCCGGCCCCATCCCCGGCCCCGGCAGTCAGGCCCTGGCCTCAGTGGTCAGGTCCCGGTGGGTACCGACCGGAGCCAAAAATTAGCAAAATTTTGTAAATTTTTGTCATTTTTTGACTAAAACTTTGAATTTTCGAAAGTCAAAAAGTGTTACAAATCGTTTGTTTTCCAGCCGACATTAATGAAAACAACGATGGTGACGTTTGTGTATCAAAAATGATTGCACAACTTAAATTTTCAAGAAAATTTTTAAAAATTTTCGATTTGGACCCGCAATTTCCCGACCCGGTACCGGGGCCAAGCCGGCCCCGGCCCCTTTAGTGGCGGCCCCGGTGCATCTCTAATTTGGATTCAAAGATAAATTATGCATTTGCCTGCAGATAGCGACATATATATCATTGTTAGAATTCGAAATGTGTTTAGCTATCTGCCCGGACACATGCGTAAATTAACCATTCGTCCGGGAACTTTATGTACATAAATGCCCGATTATATCACTTTTCAAACCCTAAAAATATATATGCCTCCGGGCGAGCTTAAGTTGTTTGGCCCATTAAAGTGCACACTACGTCTTAAAATATCCATAACATCTGGCTTTTTCCTACAGGGGGGTGGGTGGAGGAAGCCCCCCGAGAAATTCGTCCCCCCCAGGATTCGGGCCGTCCCCCCCAGAACTCTAAAGTGCCCCAAAAAATATTGTTTTGAGCAGGGACGCACTTAGGGGGGGGGGGGGCGGGGGGAGGGACGAAGGCTGAACGCTTCTCATTGTGGGCAAGTTGAGCACTCAAAGCTTTCATCCTTTGATTTAGCAGCAAATGACTAATACAACCAACTCACTGCTGTGTCAGCTGGATTTATCTGCCGCCTTTGCCAAAGAGCTTTTGACGTCTTACCCCTGTCCATCTCAGCATCCGAAACAGGAGAACGCCCACTCCGGCTCTGTCACGCGTCGTCGGCGACTCGGTCTTAGTCGAAGACGCGTCTCATCAACTCCCATCAGTGAGGCCATCACAGCCCCTTCACAGAATCTTGGTTCTTCTACGCCAGTAAATATAGTGTCATGCGGTCCCAACAGTGCTACCCCCAAAATCTCTTTATCTTGCTCAGATACTTTACTGTCCAGACGGCGGGGTCGACTGCGCTCTGCTGCAAAGCAACGCTATTGCCGACCGTATTCTTCCAGCTTGCCCTCCTTTGCCGCTCCATTACAGCTGTCGTTTTCGCCAGCCTTGCAGCTGTCTGCCGATAGACTGGGACTGTTTACATCGCCTGTGATCAGTCCAATCCCTTCTACCGCGGATAGTGAGCTTTTCTATGGACTTCCAGAGAATGTGAAAAGTTTGCTGGTCGAACAAAGAGGAATTGATCAGTTGTATGGTGGGTCGTTTTCATGTATAATGGTAGGTATTTAATAGATTTTTTTACAAAAATGGCGAACTCCGCCAAATTCAGGAAGCTAGCTAGCTGGCTAGCTATAGGGAGGTTCGCAAAAAATTTGCTGACGGGCTTTTTCTTTATCCACCAGACGGCAGACATTGACAGAATTTTTAAAGTCTAGTCAAGACTTAAGATTTGCTGCCTTCGCGATGTCATTAAACCTTGGCGAAGCGTATTTTTGCGAAGTTCGCGAAGATTTTAGTTACGTAATGGTTGCTCAATCTTCGCTGGCTGAAATCCCCCCGAATATCGTTAGGCCAGGGACGGATCCAGGGGGGGGGGGCGGCCGCCTCCTACCTCCTACCTTAGTAAGAATTAAGGAAAGAAAGGAAAATAGGCACAAAACCGAAAAATTTCGCTCCTTCGGCGCGAATTTTATGCTTTACTTAATTTTATGCATGTTTATTCAATAACGAAGAAAAAACTTAAAATGCATTCGATTTTTCGGAGAAAATTACATTTTTGCCTAAAAAATGTCAAGATTTTAAAAAATTTTCTCAGTTCTTCAGTATGAAAAGAATTAAATTAAATTAAAGATTCGAAGACCGATTTTATTGCAAAAGCAAAAAATTTCTTCAACTCCTGCCTGGGGTCTCCGCCCCTTCCCAGACCCTCCGACGAAAATATTTTACCGCCCCCTGTCTGGCCTTTTTCTAGGCGAAAAAAAGTGGGGGGGAATCTAAAGTGGTCTAAAATCGCTAAAAATGCAGTAAAAATAGCCTGTTTTCTACATACGTATAGTGCTATAACTATGCTTAAAAGTGCTTAAAGATATTATCGTTAAAGTGTAGGGAATTTCGCGAAGGCAGCAAAATCTCGATTCTAAACTACGTATACATATTGACCGTTTCTGTTAACTGGTCACCGTTGAAGAAACCTTTTCAAATTAGCTATATATGTAGTTAACAATTTCCAGAAGTTGGTTAAATCTTTCGCGAACTTCGCGAAGAATTATAACTTTGTTTTGCCAATGCCCAATATACGTACTGTACACTAGCGTAGATAGGGGGGGGGGGGGGGGGGCGGCCGCCCGGCCCCCCCCTAAAATGGTTTTGCCCCCTGACAAAAATTGGCCAGAAGAAAAATTTTAAGCCCGCGCGAAGCGCGGGCTTTTAAATTTATTATAAACGCAAAGAAATTGTACAAAAATGCCCCAAAAATTAGTGCATTTGTAGTTCATTCTAAAATTTTTGCGCCTTCGGCGCGACTTAGTTGTTAGTATACTATATATAACTAAACCTTTACTAGTTTGCTTTGCTTTACTTTGCTTTGCCAGCTTTGTAGTTTTATTAGCTGCATTATTGCAAACATGATTTCCTTAAATGGTGGATACTGGAAATGTGCTGCTTGGAATACCCTGTTCTCATAATGGGAGCATCCAATCTGAGTTTTCGTACGAGACTGTACAATTGGAAAATATATAGCAAATTAAACTACAAAATTTGGTTTGGCAATTGATAATATACAATGCAAAGAATTCAATGTTTCAATAGCGTTTTAATGGCAAAATTGAAAAATTTTCTCAACTTCTGGGGGGCTCCGACCCCCAGACCCCCCTTTTTGGGTTTTAGCATGCCGCTTTCGGTTACAATAGATTATAGCTTAGAACCTTATAAAAATTTTGTACGTAGTGTTCATACATTGAAGTTCAATGTACATTGAGCAAAAAATAAAAAATTTAACCCCCCCCCAGACTTCGGTCCAAACCGCCCCCCCTGAAATTTTTTTGTATCTACGCCACTGGTACTGTATATACTTGTTATGTAAACGTACAATATTTAAAAACATTTACGGGTTCTAGTTTTGCAAGCCAAGGGAACGTGCTTATGCTCAACTTTAATACGTTGGTTTTATTTTTAGAGTGGCAAGATCAGTGTTTGAAATTGCCTGTCCTCAGAAATGGTGGTAATCTAATAATTTCATTGCCAACCAGTGGTGGAAAGACACTTGTGGCTGAGATTATGATGCTCCAGGCCCTCCTGTGTCGTCAGTCTGATGCCATACTGATTTTGCCCTTTGTATCAATAGTACAAGAAAAAGTGCGTAGATTATTTTTAATTAAATTTTAAATTAAGTTAAATTTTAATTGAAACCGTTGTAAGGCTGGATTTATATACTAACTCAGTGGGGAGACTTCTCATTCCTACTCCTTTTTGGGGTCTCCAGCTCACTTTGAGGTGGTCAGAAATGGACGATGAAATAATCCTTGATAAGTCTTTTTCGCACACTTTTTGGAGTGTTCCCAAAAAGTATCAAAAATTAAATTTTTATTTACCATTTTCTAGGCAAATTTGCAAATTTTTAGGAAATTTTCTGCGAAAATTCTGACGCATTTCAAGCTTGTTCTTTATGTGGACTTGGACTAAATATGATGTTTTGAGAGATAGCAAATTCGCGCACTGGGCGCGAATTTTTAGTTACTTGCCCTTTTTTATTTTTTCACTGTTTGTGCCCTACTTTCGAATTAAGGGTGGGAGTGGCTCTCTGAATCCGCCACTGCCAGGAAGCTAAGAATTAACTTATTTGGTGTTCTTTTGGTGCTCTCGTAAGTACAGAACAAACAATTTGCCTGTACAATACTGGGCTTATTCTAGGAATTTTTTCTTGGGGGCCCTCGGGGGGCGAGTCATTCTTGGGGGGGGCGAAAATTTTTCAAAATTTTTCTAAAAACATGCTAAAAATTGCGCTATTTTTATAGCAATCGCCAAATATAAGCGGATTTAGAACTTAAATAGGCAAAAATCTACTAAAAATCTCCGGCATAGCCGGAAAATTTTTGAAAAATTGGCGTTCTGAGCGATTTTTTCAGGGCAAAATTTGGTATATACCAAAAGGGGCACCCACTTTTTTGGGGAGGGGGCGATTTTTGGGGGCGGGAAGGGTGTTTATGGGGGGGGGCCGCCCCCCCCCCCCCAGTAGAATAAGCCCAGCAATATTATATGCATAAATACGCATACTTTTGTCATGGCTTTTAGGTGAAAGCTTTGTCATCCTTGGGTTTGGAATTGGGATTTCTGGTGGAAGAGTATGCTGGGAGTCGAGGTCGTATTCCGCCGATTAAGCGTCACTCCAAACGATCACTCTATGTTGCGACAATTGAGCGAGCTCAGAGCCTGATCAACAGTCTGATTGAACTGAATCGTCTGGATAATGTTGGTTTGGTCGTTGTCGACGAGGTTAGATTTGTGGAAAAGTTTAATGTGACAAAGAGTACGTACAAATCGGTAAAGAGTCAGTGTCCTCTGTTGATATAAATGCTTGTCTGTTTGTCCCCTCGATTTCCGAGGTGGGGTTGGGGAAAATATCAATCTAAAATGGCGGTAACTCTGGGCTTTTTCTGCTTGGGGGGGGCCCATTTTTTGTATTTTTGTATTGGTTTTTGAATGTTTGGTCTACACTGTCCATTTTATTTTGGTACTACAACTTGATGTTAGAGCACTTTTAAGCATAAGCAGAAAGCAGGCTAATTTCATCGTATTTTAGCATTTTTACGCCATTTTATTCCCTTCTCCCAGTTTTTGGGTCCCCCATTTCCCACCCCCACTTGATAAATCCCAATTGTCTGTTTAAGGGTTTGGTGGTCTAGGTACGTGTGTGCCTCCCTTGTTAGAAAAATTTTCAAAATGTTGTCAGTGTTTTTCAGATGCTGTTGCTCTATTTTAGCTTCACATGCTTGGCGAAGATAGCGAAAGAGGTGCTGTTTTGGAACAGACCATAGCAAAGCTCCTATTTGTTGGAAGTAAGTGTCTGAAAAATCGTTGCATGTTTTTAGTATTTATCCTTTTGCCTAATTCTTGCCCTCAAGTTTTTAATGCGATAGGATAGATTTTCTAGGAAAATTTATGGGTGCGTACGCGTTGCGGTGAAGTAAAGTTGCGATTGCGACCAGCCTGCTGAGTCATTAACCATAAAGACAGCTACAACTGCAACATGTTAAACAGAGATCATAACTACATATACAAATCAAAAGAATCATGGCAACATGAGCATGTGAACTATATGCTTTTGTATAACCTAAAGGTACTGATTTTCTTCACTTCTATTTACGCTGCTTTTTTGTGTTTCAAATTACAGAATGTCAAATCATTGGAATGAGTGCTACTCTGAGTAACATCGATGAACTGAGAGTATTTCTTCAAGCTGATGTCTTCTCAGCTGATTTTAGGCCGGTAGATAATCCCGAATATTTGTGTTTGGTTGTTATGTATGTTTGTAGTTGTGGATTTTTTACTTCTTATCTTTGGCCTTTTGCCTTTCTCTGTACCCAAAAGCATTCGACCACTCTTATTCATGCACTTAGACTTAGATGTAGAAAATGTAATATAATTACATATTTGACAATTTCGTTTTATTTACCAAAATGAAATGATGTTAATGTATAGACAAATTTTGTTTGTCAAGCTGCATAAATGCTGTATACGTATATATGTATATGGCATTCAAAAGGCTGTGATCTAATAGCATTGTGCATTAGTCATCTAGTTTTATTTAGGTTGAACTCTCTGAGTTTGTGAAACTGGGTCGCTCCCTGTATAAGCTGAATTCGATCAGTCAAGAAAATCCTAATCCTTTTGCTAACTTTAGCCGACCAGTGACGGGAGAGGTACCTTTAATTCTGCCTAAGGTTTTTTATTCTGTGTGGACCCGCCTGTCAAAGACTGCTAGAATGCAGGATATCGACGTGCCCTCATATGACTTCTAAGCTGACGAGCCCGGAACAACAATGACAACAACATTCGATATGATTGGTGTCATGACAATAGAGAAACGGAACCATTTTGCACCTTTGACCAGTCAAAATCCCAAGGAGGACTTCTGAGGATCTCTATTTGATGAGTTCCGTCTCCGACAGATTTTCCACTTTCTGGGTTTTCATAGTCTTTAATGTATTTCTCCATTATGTAAGCAGGATATTTTTCGGTATTTATCCGGGTGGCGGGCGAGCCCTGGGGAGTTTCCTGCATAAATTCCTATTTTGCAGGTATAAACGCAAAAACTTCTCAAAACTGCCTGAATTTATACTAAAAGTAGCCATTTTACGAGAAAATCAGTCTGGCTTATCCGTGTTGGGGGGGAGGGGGGGCGGCCCTCCATTCGGCGACCTCCCCCCCCCATTCGGGCAGCCCCCCCGTGAAAAGCCCCCCATAGATTTCGACCTCCCCCCATAACCCCAAAACCCAAATTTTACCATTTTTACCCTAAATTTTCAAAATTTTTTGAACTAGATTTTTTGACTATTAACTAACTGGATTTTTGACTAAATTTTCGCTATTTTAGCTTAAAAACACTTAAAATTAATCATTTTTTAGCGATTTTTAGCAGTTTATACACAAGAAATCCACAAAAATTCTAAAGATATGCCCCCGATTTGGGTGAGCCCCCCGTCGATGGGCCCCCCTTAAAAAATTACCAAGGAATAAACCAGATAATCTCCGACGAAGCCAGAAAAATTTTGAAAATTTGCCCATTTTTTGCAAAAATATAGACATCATTCATGGGGAAGCGCAACGTCCCCGGAGTATTTCGGTGGGCGGATCATCCCCCCGCCTGTAAACAAATACCCTGTGGAAGTATGTTTATAGTTTATTACTCTTTTTCACTGTATTTCTAGCCTTTTTAGCCAGCGGATGGTGATCCTGATCAAATCTCGGCTCTGGTCGGCGAAGTTGTTCCGGACGGTTCCTGTCTGGTCTTTTGTCCGACCAAGAAGAACTGCGAAAATGTGGCTGTGCTCCTTGCCAAATCCTTGCCCAAGTTCGTCAACCCATATATATATATATATATATATATATATATATATATATATATATATATATATATATATATATATATATATGTATATATATATATATATATATATATAGTCGTGTTCTAATGGATTCGAATTTATTGTATACTACAGTGGGAGTATACTCCTTATGTGCCGACGTTGTCTGGTTCTTTGGTTGCCAATTCGATAATAATTTTTGAATCTTAGCAAGATCCTGTAAAGATTTCTCTAATTGTTTTGATCTGGAAACTATACTAAACTGATTTTCTCTGTGCGAAAAAGCCGAGTGAGGAAACGGGGAACTGTGGTAGTAGTACCACGCATCTTCGTAGTTCGCTAGCCAGCAACACATCATTAAGAAAACCCGAAATAGCAAGAATGAGGAAAAGTAAACCAAGCACTCGATAGCATAAATTAAGCTCTTGGATGACATCAGAGTAATTCGACATGGCTGCGCCGTGCCCCGATTTCCCCGTGCCGTTGACCAAATTTGCAGATCAAACAGTCTCTCTTTTAGATTTCCCACGGTGGTAGTTACGTATCCCTCATCCCAGCATTGCTGTTTCAGAGCTTTACGAGAGCATAAGTACGAGGCGAAGCGAGTACTCTATGATGAGCTGAAGAGTGACTGTGATGGTCGCCTGTGCGGAGTGCTGAAAGTGTGCATCCCTTCCGGCGTTGCCTATCATCACTCCGGGTTGACTGCGGATGAGCGGAAACTGATCCAGGACGCCTACCTGGAAGGAACCCTCTGTTGCCTCTGCTGTACCTCAACGTTGGCTGCTGGTGTTAATTTGCCGGCTAAACGGTTATCAATTTTACTTACACATGGTATTAGTGTAGTTTGAATATTCCTAGGTCCCTTCTCTCCCTTTGTCTGTAGTGGGCGGTAGAAAGTGATACTTGCTTATCCTGTGGTTCATGGGTGTATCCAGGATTTTGAAATGGAGGGGGTCCAACCCGAAATAGGGGCTGACTTTGTCAAAAAATGGCCAAATTTGTCCAAAAATATAAAATCTCAGACAATTTTCGAAAAGCGGGGTCCAGACCCCCCTGGATACGCCCCTGCTTTTGTCACTAAGGCATGGCTTTAGTCTAAAACAGGAGAGAGCGAGCCAATTAGTGCTGTTAGCGCTCTTGTCTGGACAAAACTCACTGAGGACTCCTGTCTGACCGTCACAGAAGAACAGGTAGTTCAACTCTATCAACGCGGATCTTACGTCTTTGAATCTTCGCTAGACTATCACGATGCGTGCCGCAGCTCATTTCCGAGTCCTAAAGGTATTTGAAATTATCATTGCAAATGTGTTTGTTTTCATAGTCATTGAGTGGTGATTGTTTCAGAGTGATTCTTAGGAATCCGTTGGTTGGAAATCAGTTTATCAGTCAGAAGCAGTATAAACAGATGAGCGGTCGTGCCGGTCGAGCTGGTCTTGACAGTAGCGGTGAAAGCATTGTGATTGTGTATCCTGACCAAAAACAAAAGGTTCGAAATCTAACCGAATGTTCCAGCTGAGTTTTGATAGTGTGACTGGATAAGCTTAGTAATATATTGTTTACTAGCTGTAGTACACAATTTGAAAGATTGCAGTTTATTTTTTACTGTTTTTAATTTCGCTAATTTCTGTTTATGAATTTTGACTTTGTAATGAATGCGTACATTTTGTTGTCGTGACTGGCTGGGGTTGATATTATGCGTTTGACAAAGTTTGGGAGAGGGGGGGGAAGGTAGTAAGAGACTTGTTCATGAGAAGTTGTAAGCAAACCAGAAGAAAGTGCAGTGCTGGCGAGCTGCGAAGTGTTAAGGTATTTTTAGTGAAAGTTTATTATCGGGATTATACAAACGTCATTTTGCATTATTTTTGTTTAATTGTCTAGAAACTGCTCCTTTATTTAGCGTGTTTGCTTACAACCGTTTGAAAAGTTTCCCCTCGCCTTTTGTTTTCTCCTCGTTCTCCCAATGTTTGAGTCCCCGTATATTTAACACCCTCCCCCGCCCCGATGGACTTGAGTTGCATTCATAGTCGCGAACGCATCTAGATGCGCGTCGAGGCCTCAGATTGTTGTAGCATGCCGTTTTAGCCGTGTTTATGCTCACGAACGCTTACATACGCACGTTAGATTGCGACAGGAACTATGTATGTAGCTTAAGCCTCCCCCGACTAGAGGTAAACGACAATTTTTATTGTTCGCGCGCAGCTCGAACACAAAACATTTTCTCACCGTCGGCGCGAAATTAATTTTTTCAAACTTAATTTTTCTTTGATCTTTTTAGCTATTTAAACCTTTCCATGACCACATTTTCAATAATGTTCAACTTCTTCAGGCAATTCCGCCAAATTGTTTTATGTCCTTCCTGCCCCTCCAAAAACATGTCTGGAAACAGACGGTTTAGAACTAAATTAAAGATTTTGTAATGAAATTAGTATAACATTGTTTCAGCTAGTCAACATGCTTTGCGAACAGTCCGAGAATTGTCAAAGCCGTTTGCTAAGCGATCGATCTAATGACTGTCTAAAATCTGCCATTCTTAGTGTTGTGGGACTAAAGGTATATATTACGTGCTTACTGCTGTACTTAAATAGTAAGCGGTGTGGTGTAAAGAAGTCTAAGGAGTCTTAAATTTATGACGCTGGCTTTAGTGAAAAACTCATCCCTTCACTTGAGATCTTCCGATTGTAATATTTGTACAAGATATGAAAAATCGCTGTGTATATTGTTGTGCACCGACCCTGTCTAGGCCGGTCGGCTGGCGGCCGCCGGCCGAGAACAGGCCTGCTGGTCAAAATACACCTGGCCGGCCGGTGACAGTTTCTGCCTTTAGCTTGCTTCAGTCTGCCTTGAAAACTGTCAAATATCGTATATTTTTAATTTTATTTCGGATAGCCGGCGAAAAGTGGCCGCGAGCTGGGCCGGTGAACAACACTACTGTGTGTGGGCGTGTGTTTCTGGGATGGAGTGACAAAGAATGATTACTGTGCACTATCAGATTTATTCATGGAAAAGCTGGTTCAAAACGCTAACATAAAAAACATTGTAAGATGCCACTGGGAATTGTTGGTCAATTTAAAAATTTAAATGTATTTTCTCTGTCTCTTTGTAGATTTGCTGCACTCTACAGAGTTTGCTACAATTTATGAAGTGCACACTGTGCTATGTGCAACAGCATCGCCTGCAGATCAGCTTAGAGGTTGAAGTTAGGGAAGCTGTCAATCAATTGATTGAGGCCAAGCTTCTCAGGTGCCAAAATTCGACTGATGGATTTTCTGACATTTCATGCTCTAAGCTTGGCGAGGCTACCTATAAAGGTTGGTCGTTTGATTTTATGGGAATGAGTTGACCAACATTCGATAATGTGTTGTAAATTTTCTGTCAATATTTCACTGCTAAACAGTTTCAGATTTGCGGGAATGGTTGGACATCACAGTAAGATTTCTTTAAGTTTCCAGAATCCGTTAGGGTACTCTGTCAAAGCTGAATCAAACCTCACATTAGATATTCGATTGGAGGGGGGGGGGGGGGGCACCAGCATATAGGGAAGGCACAGAATTTGGCAGAATGTAGTGGACGTAACAGTTGAGAATAGAAGTCTAATAGTACAGAAGAGAGAAGAAGAAGAAGAAGTAATAGCAAAGAGTCGAAGTCTAAAGTCTTATCCTCAATCAAAATAAACACTAACGGTTTGAAGTTTAACTGGCAACTCTGGCAACCCTGTGATCTATATTTTGTATGTCTAGAACTATAATCTCTCTGTAGTAATCTATAGTGTTATTGTCAGTATTATTATTGTCAACTGTCTTACCTCGTTTAACTAACTATTGTAACTGTTGAGAATTATATTAACTCTTAATAAATCTAAGTGTGCCTCAGCAAGCGTTTACTCTAGGGTGCCCACCTACACTGGACGATGCCATTGGATCAGGACCAATCCTGCCCCTATACAGTAAGTGAAGGATCTCGAGTTTGAGATCCCAGTCCCGATCACTATCAAAGGAAACAATGACGAACTACCTAGTTGTATATCTTGATCAGTCTATCAAGATACATATCAGAACTCACTGTTGTGAACTGATACTAATCCAGTTTCTAGAAAGTGAAGCATCGTCCGCTTGTCTCCACCGATCCACACCTACCCATCAAACGAACTCAAAACCAGGACCCCATCCAAGTTGGCTACAAGGATACCCATTTCTGGACAAACCACCTTTTGGGCATCCTGTGTCTAAGTTTGCTGATCTCCAGCAGACGCGCTGACCCTCCGTGTAAAGGATTGTTGCTACAGAACCCTAACCGCCTAGGCTGAACCAGGACAGAAGAGAAAGCAAATTTTAATTCAGATCAAAGCAACTCTCAGCCTCAAAACTGAGTTTTGAGCTCCCAGTGAGATAACCTGCGAAGACTTTCCTGTTGAAGAAACCTAGTTAGTAGGTAAACATCACGACCCAACGATTACATCATTAAGATCAAGAGAGGATCAACGTTAAC
>JASAND010013721.1:0-55000 GCA_030248195.1 Trissonchulus latispiculum
AATTATCAACATTTTCAACGAATATCTCACAATGTGACAACGTGGAAGTTGAACAAGCTAGAGTTTCTCCAAAAGGTGGCTTTTCCGTTTTGCGAACATTATACTAAATTGTAAACCTGCTGCACAGTCAATATTCCTTTCGTTTATTGACAAAGCATAGGCATCAAATCAAATATTAGCAACCTAAACCACTGTTATAAACGCTTATATTTCCAAAAAAACAGGGAAAGGCAGTATCAAAAATCATAATTGAACAGTACTAAAGTATAATCAGCAAAGGACAGAATGGGACATAGAAAGTGCGTCACATGGAAGCGCTCTAGGTTTGGAAATGCGTTACATGAAAGCGAAATGGGAATTTGGCTCATCAGAGTTGTCTATATGTTTCAGCTGAGCATTTCACTGGACTTATATGACAAGCCGATATATTAGAGGCATCGTTAGGAGGCTTCTCAAATTTACCTGCTGGATTTAATGCGCATTTTCTGAAAATTGTATGCGCTTTTTTTATAAGTCTGTTAGTTGTGCACATAACTGTAAGCACGTACTGAAAGTTTAAGCCAAAGATTTGCTGTAGCTAGAAAAACTGTCTGCAGCTGACTAGCTTGAAATACAGTATGCGCTTTGGAAATGCGCATATTTCCCAATATTTTTGAGAAGACTCCTTAACATAATTCATAACTTCTCTTAAAAATCAGATGTTATCAAAGTAATTGATGAAGAAGTTGATAAAGAATTAATTAATAAATCATGTAATTAATTAATGGAAATTGCTATAATTTATACAATTCTTCACGCACTTCTTCATTAAAGGTGTTTTGATCACATATTCAATTTCAGACCGATCGTTGATCAAAACTGACGTCAGGGATGTTGGTAAAATGGACTGTCACCATCAAAAAGATCCAGTTGTTTGCTGTGACGTGTTGTCTAACTACTTTCTTTTTCAACCTGCTGTTACAATTTTAGACCAAATAGGGGTAATTGATTTTCAGAAAACCATGTGTGACATTTCTGTACGAATCCAAAATTATAGATTCAGGAACGGCAACTGCTAAATTTTTCTAGGTCGAAATATACATAATTTGTAGAGCATTAAAGATCTCGATTTAAATTGTGTGACTTCTTTACCGTTTTCTGAGATCAATGTTCAATGGGTTTCAACTCGCTATTACGTGAATATGTAATGTGCGTATTATCAACTATTTCTGAATTGGGCTGACAATAGTAGTAAATTTGGTTGAAAACGTTCCTGTCAAATGGAATCTATAGCAAGAGCATCTGCGCTTCCAGCAGAGCGACCTGCACATAAAAACGATTTCGACACATACATATATAACACATGATAAGCTTCCATTGCCAGCTCAGCAAGGTTTTAGACTGAATATCGAATACTTCTAAATAAGTTTGCAAATTTTAGGGTGTGAATTTAAGAAACAGTTGTGCTCAAATTCCCTATAATCCTCAGCGATTAAGCTTCATTGTGGAGTGTAAAGTTGATGTGGATCTTCTATTCTACTGGCCATATTCTAGAACAAAATCAATCGACACATTCTCAAGGAACATATCTGTCAACTGTAAGCATATCAGTAATATACTTACGCAGGCAGGTGGTCTTTTATTTTGTTCCATTTCTTTGAATTGGCATTATTGATGTAATGTCGATGGATTAGTCATCACTTGTAACTAAATTCCATCTGATTAAATACTACTTCATATGCGAGATCTGAAACGTTTTGGCTATACTTGCACAAAAGTGATCCTCCCCGGAAGATAGCTATTACTTTATTTTATTTAATTAGGATTAATTTTAAAATTATTGTATGTTAACGTCAAATCTATAATTGCATCTTCATTATATAAATTTGAAACTTGTACATAGTTTTTTGTTAACATGAGTTACGTAAGCCCGTTTTGTTTTTAATGCTAATATGCATTATTCTCATTATATGTTTTAAGCACCCGTAGCACGCTTAGACCATAGGACCCTTAAAATGGTAATGTCTTGAGAGTTATAGAATTACAAATTTCTAACACTTCTGTGTGAAAAACGATCTGCTCTAGAATTCAATTCAAGCTGGCATTTTCCAACAGTTCCATGGGACTGACAGTAGCATTTACAATTTTAGTTGGTATACACACATGAACTACAGCATCTAAGATGCCCCCTAATATCACTCCTAAAAATTTTATACTCTGAATTTTCAATTATATTTGAATCTATGGCATTGTCTTCCATCCAAGTTTCCGTAATAAACCCAACATCGAAATGATTAAAATGCAGTTCAGATTTTTGTCGTTTAATTTATTTCGAGGTCACTTGTTTACTTGTCACAGATAAATTAATTGATTTAATTTGAATAATAATTTGCAATGTCAATGTTCAGATTTGAGTTATACTTTTGCTAAGGAAACAGCAGTTGTTCATATTGTGTGCTCCGGCAGTTCTTGCATTTTTAAAAATGCTTCAAAATAATTCGTGATGGGGTTACTTTGAATGTAGACCATTCAAGCTTAAAAGCAGCTACAAAACTATATTGTTAGCGCAGCATTTGCACACGGTGTACTTGAGTAAGTTTGACAGATCATCCCCCATAAACAGTTGAGGCCGAAAGCAGCATTCAGCATACAGTCATGTACACAGCTGACAAATGATTCAAAAAAAGCATTGGACATGATGCTGCCTGATAATGTTCATCCGCTCTAACTTGCCACAGTATTCGAAAAGCCAACGCTTTAATCTTAGGTGCACCGCCAACAACAACTACAACAACATCTACTACTGTGACAACTGTTACTACTACTCCCCCGAGAATACCTATAAGCATTACGGCTACAGCAAACAAAGCCACACTTGCTGTCCAAACTAAAAGTCCTGTTAATAAAACAGGTAAAGCCGACACAATTCTAACACCAACTCCAATTGTTTCCACTGCCGAAAATGACGACAGTAGCTTGGAACTGAGAGAGAAGAACATCACTGGCCATCGACTTCAGTCATCCATTCTTTACACTGTGCGCTGCTTAGATTGTGTACAATGATTGCTACAGTAAACTGTCTGGCTCTAACCGAATGACCAGAACATAGTTACTTCGGACACGGATTTTCTTTGCTTCCTGAATGCTAAAAAGAGAGAATATTCTGGCCGAACAGGAGGAGCATTCAACCAGTAACATCCGTACAATGGCACGACGAGCTGACGCTAGCTTGGTGATTATAATCGTCCTAATTGGAATTGTAATCTGTCAAACTCCGCTCTGGAGACGGCTGATGCTACACAAACTTTGAGCTGAAAATCCTACAAATTTACTTAGTCTCCGTGTTATTGCCAATGCTGCGATTACAATATGTACAGTTTTAAATTCCCTGAATAAATAAACTAACAAAATAAACAAAAAATGGATATGAATGGTCACGTTTCGATTGAAGAGGTTCAAGTATTATACTCATTCCCAAACAACATATACAGGCTCTATTAATTAATCACATGTTCCTAAGATTGCTGTGTTTCAGGTCAGCCTCCTCCACCAACTACGTCAGCATTGCCAATAACGGGCGGAAAAGATGGCAGTGCTTTGGGTCGCAATGCTGGTGAAAGTGGATCTGATGGTAAAATAATTTTGCGCTCCTTAATTAGCCGAATACCCTACTCATGACAATTGAGCGTTACGAATAAGTTGCACGACTTTTAAATAAAGGGCGACAGTAGAAACTGTTTTAGTGGGGGTATTCATTGCACATTATTGTTGCGCTGTCATAACTAAATCTATTTTTCTGTTACAACTACTTTACATAATTTGGGCTTGTAAATATAATTTGGACTTGGAATCATCTTATGTCTAACAGTATATAGGCACATTTCATGTAAATTCCCTTGGCACTTTAAATTTTTATTCCTGCTGAAGCTGGAATGTATAAAATGATAACTAATAATAACGAAACTAATATGTTTTGTGTATAGTGAGCCAATTCTCTATTTAGACGCCTTAACTTCAACACAGGGCTAGCTTAGGGGAGTTTTTGCATCCAGATTATGTAAATTAGGTTTGGATCCTATTTAAGGGGGGGGGGGGCGACTAAAATGGGGGTGCCCCAATTTTTTTGGATCGGCTTCATTTTTTTGCATGAATATACACCATGTGCGTGGTCAAAAAAGTACTTGGTCGTTGGTTCTTGGCTGGCTCAGTAGCTCGCCAGGCACCCGAGAATTGGTCCGACCCCCCACTTTTCGTGACAGCCACTATAAATACTAAAAAATTTCTCCTTGCTGTTTCGTTCGATGAAAACATCTACGCTCTGGCACAAGGAGAGAAAACATGTTAGGTAATATACACATGGCATTAGCTTTGCTGTAACCCTAACGGTTAGAGAGCAATGCTCTCCTAAACTTGAAGAATCGTCGAAAATTTGGAAAGTTTTGGCCGCCGAATAAAAAAATTTAATTGTGGTGCGACTCCAGAAGCTGAAATTTGGTATGAACATACACTCTATAGGTCTACAAAATTGTGCCAAATATGAAGGAATTCTACCCAGGCATTATCGTTTTACGCAACTGAAAATATGAAAAATGTCAATTTTGGTCTAGTTCAAAAAGTATCTCAAGATGTTCCAGCACGATAACGCGGACAGATTTGGCTTAAACTGTGCTGATATGTAGCCTTACTGACCCTGCTACAACAACATAAATTTCAACTGGTTTCCTTCATAAACGGGTGCATGGCAGACACTTTGAATGTTCAGGAGAATACCAACTCAACTGCCGACCAGTACATTCTTGTAAGGTCTGTACAACCTGCCACAAAACAAGAAAGCAACCATACACTGTTCATAAGTGACCAAATACATGTAAATGAATGAGTTCTACCCGATACAACCGTTTTCCCAACTTAATTAAGACTTTTAAACTAAGGAACATTGAAGATAGAAATCCCAATTCAGTGATCCTTTCAAACGGTGAAATTTCAGTTTTTCGAAAATAACATGAAATTGGTGGCAAATACGCGATTGCGCCAAGAAGAAATGTTGTTCAGAATCATGAAAGCTATCGATTGATATAAATATTGTGCATATTGGACAATTTTCAAAAATCCACTTTTTAGCTGCTTTTGCACTTTTTGTCATGTTTCGAGTGGCGTAAATCTACGTTACTCCTTCATATTTGGTATAATGTTGGAGACCTATGGGCTCTATGTTCACAGCAAGTTTTAGCTTCCGGGCTTGCATCCCGTTTAAATTATTTGATTCGGCGGCCAAAATTTTCCAAATTTTAGACGGTTCTTCAAGTTTAAGCTAGCAGTGCTCTCCAACCATTAGGTCTACACCAAAGCTAATGCCATGCATATACTGCCCAATATGTGTTCTATTGTTGTGCGAAAGCTTAGATATTTTCATTGAACACAACAGCTGTGAGAAATTTTTGAACATTTATGCTGGGTGCTGCCAAAATCGGGGGGTCGGCCAGGTTCTTCGAAGCATAGCGGGCTACAGGAAGGCAGCTAAGAACCAACGAGTGGATACTTTTTTGGCCACGCACTTGCTTTATATTCATGCCAAAAATGAATCACATCGAAAGATGTTTGGGCAAAAGTTTAGTCGCCCCCCTTTAAGCAGCAAAACTAACAACTTTTAAGCAGTCTTCGACTGTCAGCAATCTACAAGGTCGCCGATTTTTGAGCACTAGTTTAGCTTCCGAGGAACACATAGGTGCAGTAGGTAAGAAGGTACTAGCTTGCGCTGGGCATCACAAGTTCAGTCCAGTCATGGCATGGGCAAGCATAGGCCTGCTCTTCCTGATTTTTAGTCAGATCAGTGAGAAAAAAGTGGCAGTGGGACGAAAGGTCATGAAATTTTAGTCTTGGAAATCAACGACCTTTTCCTGTTTATTTAGGATCGAATATGTACTTTTTAAAGGTGTACTCCTGATTGTGCAATAGTGTTTTGTTTGCTAATGGAAATGACATCTGGCCTCATAAGAAATAACGAAGATTTAGTAGGATTTTTTAAAAGATAATATATAGTAGTTTTAATATCAAAGGAACTAAAGAAATGTCAAGTGAAATTGTTATATAAACCTGAAGCTTCTAAACGCTTAACCGTGCTTAACCTTTTCCTGTTTATTTGGGATCGAATATGTACTTTTTAAAGGTGTACTGCTGATTCCAATGCAACCACGTATTGCATTGTGCTGTAGCGGGGCAAGTACCAGATTCTACGTACAAGCACCGTTACCACACCCGAAACCTGACGGATGCGGAGACCGTACACAAATAGACAACGAACCGACTACAGGAGACGGTCGGGACAGCCTCGCCAGATGTACACCGGGTAATTACCTGCCTTAAGTGAAACGATGCCTCTTCACTCTCACTATATTGCGCAGCGCACGCTTCCACTCGGCGGAAGTGAGCACATCATCACCAATGGCACAGATTTCCGGCGGGTACATGACTTCAGTCCCATCCATTTCCATTTCCGCAGGACGGTCATAGCCTGGAAGACGTGACAAAGCGTCCGGAACAACATTGTCACGGCCTGGTTGATAATCCACAATGAAATCGAACTCCTGCAGGCGCAAGGCAAATCTTGCCTGTCTTCCAGTTCGCAACACTGATCTGTTGTTAAGGAGATCCTTAACAGCCATATGGTCCGTTCTGATGGTGAAGGCTCTTGTCGTCAGATAGTGGCGAAATTTCTGACATGCCCAAACCACACCTGCTCCTTCGAGATCCATGGCTGAATAATTCCTCTCGTACACCGTCAGTGTACGACTGGCATACGCCACTGGACGTGTCTTCACGGTTCATGCATCGCCCGGTTTCTTCGGACTACGAGGAATCGACACAGGCTGTTCGAGGACCGCTCCCAATCCATGATGGCTCGCATCTACCGACAAGATGAAAATCTTGTCGAAATCCGGATACGCCGACACCGGAGCTTCGGTCAGAATCTTTTTCAAAGCGTCGAACGCCCGTTCTCTAGCTTCAGTCCACTCGAAGTCGGCATCCTTTTTGAGCAGTTGAATGAGCGGTGATGCCACCTTGGCAAAATTGGGCACAAACCTCCTATAGTACCCTGCCATTCCGAGGAACGCCTTAACGCCACGGCAATCAGTTGGATTAGGTAGCTTGGCCACTGCAGCTACCTTGTCAAAATCCACCTCATAGCAATCCTGACTGATCATATGCCCTAAGAAAGGGACTTTCTTACGGATGAAGACACATTTCTTCGATTTGATCCGCAGTCCGTTATCCCGCAACTTCTAGAAAACGACCTTGAGCATTTTCAGATGCTCACTGAAGGATCTTGATGGAATCAGGACATCATCAATGTAGACAGACAGTCCAGTGAGGACCTTTTCCATGATTCTCTGAAAAGTGGCTGGCGCATTGCACAGCCCAAAAGGCATGACGTTCATGTGCAACAGTCCCATGTGAGACACGAACGCTGTATTCTCTCGATGCTCAGGATACACCTCGACCTGCCAATAACCAGCTGCTAAATTATCGTGGAGAAGATTGCACTACCCTTGAGCTGGTCCATGATCTCATCAATCTTTGGCAGAGGGTAATTGTCCTTCTTGGTGATCTTATTCAGCCTGCGGTAATCAATTACCAGTCTGGTCGAACCATCCTTTTTAGCAACCAGAATGCAAGCCAAAGTGGGTCGTCACCCCAGAAGGTGATGTTCTTATTATACACCGGACAATGAGCCCACCTGTGACCAGGTTCCGAGCAGTAGGTACAACGATTGGACCTATCCTGAGCAGAAGATGCCTTCCCTGAACTTCCAGTGGCCGCCTGTTGCTCCACCAATAAGCAGAATTCTTCCGGGTCCAAATCTTGCATGTTTGGGTCGTCCAATATCTCACAGGCTGCGACCACTTCATCGTCCCAGGTTTGATGGCCTGTTGTCATCGCCTGGTTCTGAACGATTGAGTTCCTGATGTCCTGGAGTTCCCGTTTGAGTTCGCGTACGTACGCAGGACATTCCTGTTGGTCCGCGGGTTGAACCCTCTCACCATCACCAACACTACATATGGTCTCCATGGGCTTCGACTGGGTGTCAAACTCCTCGACCGCTTCGAGAATACGCACGGCTCGCATGAAGATACCATTGGGCTTACGATGGTCCCAATTTTCGGCATCAGCGAACAAACTCGCGACCTTTGCTCGCAAAGCCGAATTCAGCCCACGCGAAGCCCGTTCCACCATCTTTAGCTCCCGTTCCTTCAACTCGGCCGTCTGAAAAGCTTTACAGGCGATGGATCTCAGCTCATTGAGATAGTCCAAGCTCAATTCTGATGCGAGTTGCTTCCTTTCGAAGAATTCCCGAGCGTATTTGTCGGCCGACTTGGTGATCGGCACATAAAGTTGATGAAGAATGGACACCAACTCATCATAAGTTCCCATGGTTTGACACTCCAAGTCTTGCTTGACCACATCATCAAGCAGATACCACAACAATGACCGTTTGAGCTCAATTTCGGCTCCACTCGCCTCCCATGTTGACTCAAACATCTTCTGCCATGTTGATAATTTGATGGCTCCTTTCCGGCCTTTGAACTTGGAGATGGACTTGAACCATTTGGTGTAGTCATTCAACATCTGAACTTGCTGAGGCGTCATTCTGATCATGTTGACCGACCCACCCGACGATGACCGTCGTGATGGGGGACCAGTCGGTTGAACCGTCTGATCCTGTGATGGCTGGTGACTGGTTGACGGTTCCATTGACCCCATATGACCAACCGGACTGGTTTCCGGAATTGATGACATCAAAATCCGACCACCAGCATGAACTCGATGATCGGCTCGTCCACCACGAACCGATGGCCGCAAGATATTTGGCCGTCTGGTCACCGGTGATGAGATATATGATAGTGTTGACTAAAGGTCCGGTCTCAATAGCTGGTTATTCACGACCGCCGTGTTCACAGTGATCACGATTGACCCCTCTGGACGCTGGGTTGAACCAATCTGTCCACTGTTAGTCCGTTGTGAGAGCTGCGGCACCATAACTTGTTGTTCCATTCCAGAGTTCGTTGCAACCGAGGTGATGCCACCCGTGGAGCTCCTTTATGCACCTGGCTGATGAATCGGTAAAGCCAAAGCCTGAGAGCCAACATCATAAGATGGATCCCATGACAGCCTGTGCTGTGCTCCCGATTCCATTGCCCCATTGTTCACTGCCGCCGTTCCAAGTGAGAATTCGTGCTCCAGATCAATTCCTAGGTTCTGGAACACTGACGTGACCAGGTCATTCAGAGGTGGCAATCCAGGCATCGCCGCAGTTCCCAGGGCCAAAAGATCATCATCAGATTCCTGTAAGGACCGCTCATGAGCCCGGGTCGAACCCGAGTCCATGTGTTCCCCAAGACCGACGACGGTCTGGTCCCCGGGACTCGACTCAGAACTCTGAGGAGAGTCCCTCTGGTCCATCCCAACCGCATTCCAGTCCAATGGTCCAAGTCCTGATGGCTTCGTCGTGAAACCGCCGTGTCTGTGCGGATGAACCGCCAGGCAGGTCTTCATCCAAAGATGCCATACTTGAGGCTGCTGTCACGAAGACAGGTTCTGATGCCAGACCTGATTCAGGCAGTTTAGGCTCGGACAAGGTGGTCAAAGAACCAGAATTTGATGGGTCCAGAGAAGGGGCACTGCCTTTGCGAGCAGTCCCTGATGTCAAGCCACTCTTCTTTCTTCATAGTTCCGCAATTGAAGCAGAACTGAACCGGGGGCGCATCCCTAGCGCCGGGTCCCGGTCCGTGAACGACCCAGCAGTCATTCTCGACGTAGACGGAAGGCATCCCATACAGTCCACATGGGAGTCCCCACGGTGACCAGCCACGCTATATGGTTGGTGACGTAGTTCCTTCTCCTTCAAGCGTAAACTAGTGCGCTTCTGATCCCATAGGGTCGAACTCTCTTCTTGAATCTAAAAGGTCTTTTTCAAAAACAATATTAGATACGACTCAAAGATTTTCCTAGGTACCCCAAAAAACACACTTATATACGTATATAAAAGTTTAGACAAAATACAATATACTGGCGAAAATTGAGCAGATGCCTGCTATTTTTTAGACCTGAAAAGGAAACAAGTACCAAAATTAACCATGAAAGAAATGCGATTAGACAAAAATCACAAGAACAAACAAAATTACCACAGTAAAATTATTTGTAGTATAGGTATGAACTTTGGAAAAAGTTTCCTAGTTCAAATACCAAAAATAGCCCTAAATTAGCTCACCCCAAAAATAAATACTATATTTGAGCCTAAATTTGAGGGAGAGACAAGCACACAGTTATATACGTATACAAACAGTCACACCCTAGAGAAAAAAATTTCAGATTTTTGACCCTAGGAGGGGTTTACCTACCTAAGAAAGATGGAAAAAATTTGTGCGCTAAACGCGAGGAACTACGGAGGGAACCCCAACAAAATTAAACAAAAATTGACAAAAATTTGGAAAATTTTCACGAAGGGGTTCAGGCAAGAAAATCCCTGAGCTCCTGACAACCTAATGTAGCGGGGCAAGTACCGGATTCTACGTACAAGCACCGTTACCACACCCGAAATCTGACGGATGCGGAGACCGTACACAAATTGACAACAAACCGACTACAGGAGACGGTCGGGACAGCCTCGCCAGATGTACACCGGGTAATTACCTGCCTTAAGTGAAAAGATGCCTCTTCACTCTCACCATATTGGATTCAAGCAGAAACTACCTACCTAGCAGGAGCTCAGTAGACTCACGCCTAATTAAAAGTGGTAACAACAATTTAATAGAAAAGAACAACAAAGATTATTATAAGGAATACAAATTACAGTAATGGGCCGGGCCCTCAGTTAAACAAAACAGTCACACAACAAAGATAGACTTACAGTTACACAGGCCGGGCGGCCAACATACCAATATCTGCTCCGGGGAGAGCAGGGGCAATATATATATATATATATATATATATATATATATATATATATATATATATATATATATATATATATATATATATATATATATATATATATATATATATATGTATATATATATATATATATACAGTAGAAAGGGGGACTACAGTTAGAGAGGAATAATAGGAGCGTTCACAATGATAGAAAGTACAAGACTGATAGGGGGGGAGCGAGTGTTGGATTGAACCCTCCCACAACCAGTCATAATCCGATAATATTGTGAGGTCACAACCACTTGTAATCTTTTTAGAATGTTAGTCCGGTTATGAAAACTGGAAAAAAGAGCTGACATAAAACGGTTTTAATAATAAATGTCTTCAGTACCGGATCTAGAACAAGTCAGAGTTTTTGATCCGATGAGTGAATTGGCGATTGGCGTAATTATATCTGTTGCGTAGAATTAGTCACACCGGAGGAAAACGCAAGACAGGGAATCTGAAATAATCTTTCTATAATAATCTAAATCATTGTTTTACTTAAAAATTTCAGGAAACACGAAGGTTGCGATCATCGGAGTTGTGTTAGCACTCTTCATTCTCCTAGCTGTTGGAGTTGTTGGATTTGTATTTTACAGGAGATGGAAAAATAAAAAGGAGTGGAAGGTAAGATCTTATAACAACAATAACGACTGCTGAAGTCATGCCGTACAAAACTTCACTTAAGGTGGTGGAAACTTTTCGAAAGGCTACTTTCGCAATTTTTGGAGTTGGAAAGAGCTTCTTTATACATTGTTTTAAAGTTTATAATAAGTATATACATTCACATGAGCTCACGAAACTGGCAAAAATAGCAAAAAATTAGGAAAAACTTTCTGAAATAAAGGAATTATGTTGACCAAAGATTTTCGAACATTGATTTCTCAAAACTGTAGAGTCGGCTAAAAGTTCGTTTTGTACCGTGAAAAGAAGCACATTTTTTGGATTTGGTTCAGCAGGTCTTAATGTTCCAGAAAATCCGCCTAATGTGGGGTGACACGAAGTTTTGCAAATCTGCATTGAATTTTCTCGCAGCTGCAGCCGTTTCAGCTTAAACCCAGAAAAAAGCCCATCTGCAGTAGTGCGAATCTTCACCTTCCTCAACTTGGCAGCCCCACTTGTTGAGTCAAAGCTAAAACTAATTGAGACAGTCACTTTCGGTTGAAATACAAATTAGACAACTGTTAGTTTAATTGAGACACCATTTAATTATATGCAAATTTGAATAAAACATTGGGACTGCTAATTAGAGGTATACAGTCCCACTCTTGAGTCATACGCTGTTACCTCGCCAGTGAATGCCTAAACTTTGTCTAGAAATGGGTCACTCCCTTAAAATATCTATTATCCTTCATTGTATGCAAAAAATTATTTTATATTTAAAAATTTTGATTTTTCGAATAAATATATATTAGCTATGGTCTGGCTTCACATGATTTGAGGCTGGAAGGGGGCCGAACAAATTCTAATATTTTTTAACTCCGTAGATTTGGATTGTTTTTGGAAGCGACTGGCTTTTACATCAAAACGGTATTTAACGGAAATTGGTTCACTCCGAATTTCCGTTGCACTAGTGCTTTTTGGTTTTCAGATTTTCCGGCCCTTGCGATCATTGGTGTACCAGGCCACAGTTTGCCCCCGTGGGCTGTGGCGGGATGTGAGAGCCCCCACGAGAAAGGCCAGACACTCCTCCTCCCCCCATACTTGATCTTGCCTACTCCCAAACCTGCAAGGTGAGCTGAGACCCCTTCCCCAGTAATGGGGTCTTTATGGAAAAAATGCAATTTTCATATTTTCAAATTTTCGAAAACACTGCAAAAATTTGCTAGAAATATTTAAAAAGCTGAAAGTTGGGTTTAAAACGCAATATAAGTAGTTTTTGATTATATGTATGTCGAAAATTAGAGATTTTGTCGAAAAAGGGCCATTTGAGCTGAAAAAGTGGGTATATACAGTTTCAATAAAAATTTAGAATTTTTGAGACCTCCCAACCCCATCCCCAAGCCAAATTTGGATTTCCAACTACCCCTCCCCCAACTCCAACAGATGCTTGCAGTGCACCAATGCTTGCGACAAATGCAATTTTATGTTCTATCTGGTTATTCAAATTAAATTTATATATAAGCATATATATATATATATATATATATATATACACCTTTCCTACCTTGTGAGCACGGTCAAATAACGCGTTCCTCCGCGGCAGCGCCTAGGCTTACGGAGAGCGTGTTAGGCTTAGAACAGAGCGTGCTTTTACACGTCTAAGCCTAAGCCATTTTAAGCATAAGCTCAGCTTCATTAATTAAGTTAATTAGCATTTTCAAAAAATTGATTGCTCACAAAGTAGGTAATGTCTCAATCTCTGTGAGCAAGGTCTCTATGAGCATTGCTCATAGCGTATACTGAGCGTGTACAATTAGCGAATGCAACTGTTCTCATATAGCATATAAGCTGCTGGTATATATATATATATATATATATATATATATATATATATATATATATATATATATATATATATATATATATATATATATATATATATATATTTGAGCAAATCCAAATTACGTACATAGCTGTGTAACATGCAAACAATGTGGTTTATTTATGGATCTGCTGCATTTGAGAGTCATCGCACTGAGAAACTGGAGCTGGGTATGTCGTGTATTTATGTATTTTTAGTTGAAACAACCCTCTGAGGAGTGATGCATTTTTATTTTTCTCACATATATATACACTTCCATGTTAGTGATGGGCACCTGATAGTTTGGGTACTGACTTAGATGGACGATTTTTCGCTTTGTTCTCCCTTCTGGTTAAATAAAATCGTCTCCGATTTGGCTGAAAAGTTGCCCCGTTGTCTAAACCGCTGATTTCAAAAATTGAATCGAGAAATCAATCGGTCAATATTGATTAACAACTTTTGTTGCCTTCGATTTTCGCGAAATGTCGCGCCTGTGGTATTTCGGTACATATTGATTCAAAGTACGTATACTAACTGGGCTGAAAAATACGTGTCCTTGTCCACCATCAGGTTAAAAATCAAAATACTGCAAGATGGGGAAATTCAGAAATTTTGTAATTGACTCCCACAAAATGTCAGTGGTGGGTACTCTGTCTCACCAGACAGGAGGGAAATTTTGTGGAGGGGGGAAGTGAACCGATGGGTCGAAGGCCGCTGAAAAATCTATATTTTAGGTTTCCCGTCCAAAAACATGATTCTGGGTGAGGGTTAGCGAGCGACCCTTCTGGAGGCTGGGCTCCAGGTCGGAGGAAGAGGGGCGGGAAAGATAAACTTATTTCCCCCCAACAATTGGAAAATTGCCCTCCCTCAGAATTCGAATCACAGAAATGACTAAAAATGGTGAAAACAACCAAAAGTCCTGAAATTGAAAAACAATGCGTCCTGAAATTGAAAAACAATGCTTCCATGGTCGGCTAGAACTGCTGAGCTTGATATAAAAGCCGAGTCGCCTTCAAAAAACAAACCAAATATCCGTTAATCTGAAATTTAGAAGATATTAGAATTTGTTCGGCCCCCTTCCAGCCTCAAATCATGTGAAGCCAGACCATAGCTAATATATGTTTGTACGAAAAGTCAAAATTTTAGAATTTTACAATGCAGGATAATAGATATTTTAAACTCATTCCTAGACAAAGTTTAGGCATTCACTGACGAGGTAACAGCTTATGACTCAAAAGTGGGACTGTATACCTCTAATTAGCAGTCCCAATGTTTTATTCAAATTTTCACATAATTAAATGGTGTCTCAATTAAACTAACAGGTGTCTCAAATGTATTTCAATCCAAAGTGACTGTCTCAATTAGTTTTAGCTTTGACTCAACAAGTCGGGCTGCCAAGTAGAGGGAGGTCGAATTTTCATCCTCCCAAAAATCACGCGAATAAATTGGGTACTTTGTGAGAACTCGATGCTCAAAACAAAATAATCGCAGTTTTGACAAAATGGTTTTTCGGCCAAATCTCTAGCTTAAATCAAGAAACTCCAGCTAACAGGCACTGATAAAAAGTGCAATTTGACTGTACATTGTTTTAGTATATGTGAACCAAAATTGTCCTTAAGATTTCGCAGTAATTTTAAAAGAACTGATTTTCGTTTGGCCATTGGCCATTTTTGGAACCTCAAAATAGTTTTTTGCTTTTACTGACTTAAGGGGGGGGGGTCACTGGTCAAAAATCGATAGCCACGGATTTCGCTCATTTTCGCACATAATATGCCTCCATATGTTCTCAAAAATAACTTAGAATATTAGCGTTCGAAATCAAACTGTGACAGAGTTATTCAGGTTCAAAGCCGGAAAACTTGAAAATTCCGGTGATGAGCCCTGCAAGGTCAGGTGGAGACCAAACGTGACCGAACACAGGGTTAACCGATACACCAAATTAAAGCATTTACTAAGGTAATATTTATGTGCAGACGTGGCTCAAGCCTAGCTATCCAGGCGTTCACAATGCATGCTTGAGTGATGCACTGACCTAACTTTGGAGGACTGCCCAGTATAACTTTAACTCGTTTTATCTTGCACATACAACATTTTAGACCCATAGTTGTATGAGAAAAGTTGCTCCTCGTTCCATTAGCTATCGATTGATACCCATTTTGTCTATATTTGGAAAAATTTTAAAATTGACATTTTTCACCTATAAAGATCAAAGGTGCCGCCACAGCAGCAGGTTCAATATTGACACATTTCTTTGGCCACATTATGTGACAGACATAGATATATTAATTAATCTGCCAAGTTTGGTGATTTTTTTACCACATAATGAGTGAGAAATTATCAAAAGAATGTGAAAATTTTGAAAAATGGCCACTTTTAGCAAAATTTGCTGTTTTTGTGGCAAGTTTTTCGAGCATACTGTAGATGATAGAAACATGCGAGTACTTTCATAAGACGTGGTTTTAAGCGTAGAGTGCAGCTATCTATTGGCCGTTTCTGAAACTTTTGCCAATCGTTCAGGACAAGCAAAAGAGTACCGTAGGTCCTGTTTTTCACGGTCCAAAAATCGGCGATTTTCCAAAATTCTGACTTTAAAAATTCGCCAAAAATCCAATACTGAACAGAATCGTTTCAGAGGAGATAGCTGCACTCGACAATATGTCCTTAATGGTTCTGAAAAGGTTTCAGAGTTCTGACTTTTATACAGCAAAAATTTTTCTGCCACTAACCTTTTAACCTATCTTTTTCATTTTCCTATGTTTAACACATGTCGAGGTCATCTTTGAGGGCATGTACAGAACGATAGAAGCAATATTTCGCAAAACGCGCTTGTCTTGCTTCGCGGACCCATGGGGACTACAAAATATGTGAAAATGAGCAAAATCGGAGATGGTCGAAAAATCGGCAAAAAAGTGACCCCCCTCCTTAACCACTGGAGACAGCTCATGGGTAGTCAAAGCAGAAAGGTTCAGCTTGGTAGCTTTTTGTAGCCATCACAACATCGACTTTGTATCGTCCATGTACTGAGAGAAAAGCTCCAAAAACCAAAACTTTCCTAACTTTACAACTAAACATCCCACGCTCTCCCCAGAATGTTAAAGAGCTGCAAAATAATATATTTGAAAAGTTCATCTACTTTCATAATGAAATGAAGCCTGTAGGGTCGAACTTGGTGTCTCCTTTAGGTGCTGGTATCGCTTTGTGTAAATGTGACCCTATAGGCTCAATTTTTTGTGAAGGTGGATGAAACTTTCCAAATATATTATTTTGGTGCTTTTTAACATTTTGAGATCAGTCTCGTCCCAGTTGAAAGGATTTATTGTTTTTGCCACCATTCGCTCATTATAATTTAGATACGCCGAACTGGTTGTTACGACTGGAAAGAGTACTCCCTATGAATCGTTAGCGTTCTAACACCGTCGGCGTAAACCCGCCTTAAAAATTGATATTTTCGCTCAGAGCGGTTTTTTGTAAATTTCTGATTTACGTTTACGTCTGATTTCTGATGAAATTAATGAAGGTCGAATAAATTGAAAAGTTTCGTTTCCATTCACTTTCAATCTAGTTTAATAAAATTTAATTTAATCAATGCACTTTAATCATTTGAATGAATCAGACCGCTGCGCATTATTACACTCTAATCTGATAACTGCTCATTTCATGGATTCCCTCATTGATCTCATCAGTATTGCACCATTCCGAAACAATCATGGAAAGCAGATTATGTTATTGATGGAAGGCTGTTCCTCAAAATTTATGTTGTAGATTACAACTACAAAAACTGTTAGAGTACTTTACTTTAGGAACCAGTGTGTCCTCCAGAAATGGTGGAATTGCTGGTGGCTTCGCAGAAAGAACCAACCGCATACTCCTATGACGAAATCGCTTCCATCTATAATGCTGCGAAGCAGGGGAAGAAAGTGGAACCCATTGGCCGGGCTGCAGCCATGAACCAGAAAGTTGATCTGGCCTATGTTGACAGAAGCTTCCAGCGAATAGCTACAGATTTTAACACGCTACAGGACGAGACCAACGCAAATTTGATGAAACCAAATAACAAGGACATTATGTTCCTTCGAACGTGTCGATATACACAGCGCGGAATTGCTATGCGGAGTTTGGTTAAGTCATCCTGGGGTAGGTAACAGTAGCCAAGCAACTATTTGTTTAAAACGAATAATTTACTTTTGGATGTCAACTTGACAACCCAATACTTCTTATTTGATGGCAGTTCGCTTAACGAATAAGCACTATGTTTATGGTCTATGAAGTAGGGAAGTAGGTGACGGAGTCTTTGAAGCGGTATCCGTTTCCAGCAGATTGTGTGAAATTTTAGTTTTTAAACTAGATATTGAATAAATTCGATACTTTAATGATGGTTACTTTATTGTTCTTTAACTCATGGTTTTCCTGTTGCTACAAGCAAGCAAATAGCGTAAATAAAAGCTTAATTAGTCTAAGAAAAATCTTGGTATTAAGAGTACATAATAGATAAGAGTGTGGCAGCTGGCAAGCTCTCTGTTATCAGCACTTGAGCCATGCTCTGAACGCTAACGCCCCCCCCCCTGTGCAATTTTGTACCTAGTGGACCCCCCGCAAATCAGTACCCTGGGTACAATTTCGGAAATTCAATATTCAGTATTTAATTTTCAATAAAGATTTGCAAGGTTCGTGAATGAGTGTTTGTATGTCTGCTTACCCTACCGCTAATCCGCTAACCAACTTAAAGAAACACAGCACAGCCCTAAGTTTAATGTCACAAATTCACTACCTTTCAGATAAGAAAAACAAAATCTCAACGAGAATTTACAGGGCCAAAAGACTTTAGACAGTATTAACAAAGATGGACAAGCACCAACTTTATAAAAAAGGGAGAACAAAAACACAACACAAACCTTCAATCCCAAGAGAAGAAAAGGGAAATACCCCCAAAATGGTGGTGAAACCAGGCAAACCAAATAGTGGTAGAGAGCACCAATAAAAGCCGCCGCCTAGTAGACTCCTCGAAAAGACAATGACAGATTGCACGCTCAAAATTTAAGAATTTGTGTATTAGCTAAATCCGGCCTTGGACCGTACACACAAGTGTACTTTAGGTTGATTTGCATAAAATTAGCACTCACATTTGCATAATTTAGAATAAAATCAAGGAAATTTCCACAGAATACCCCCTCTTTTGAAACGCGCACCCCCGCCGCGGCCCCCGGGTACACAGACTAGTAATAAAATTGTGTTAGCCTACGTGTCGTAGCTACTAGTATAGATAAAACGCATTTTAGAAAAAACGGGAAAAAATTAAAAAATGTCGTATCCCTCGGGGACATCTTCCCGGGGACACTACTCGGACCCCACACTTATACACATACTAGGGGATTCCGAGACACAGATAAAACTATTCCGGAATATACCGGGACAATCACACATAAATACGGACTTTGCCATTACATATAGACAAAAATAGATGTGGGCTAGAGCCCTTCAGCCGCGACGAAAGGGCACATTACAAAAGAGAGAATAATCCCAAGATATAATAGATATAGCTAAAGAGGAATTTAAATATAAGAAAGGCAAAAAAGTGAGCACCAACAAGGTCAATCAAAAGTAATCATCGAGTAAAAGTTTCCGAAAAAATGAATTATACATTGAGGTAACCAGAGAAAGAAATCAAATATATCAAAGCCAGAGACAAATAGCATAGGGGGAAGGAAGAGTGACTCGGGGAGAGACTAAATTTAATGCTCGCAAGAGCGAAATAGATCGAAAAGGAGTTTTTTACAAACCCAAAAGAGGTCTCTACCTGGGTACCTGCCAAGCCCAAGAGATATACTATTATAGACTCTTTTTAAGTGCCAAAATTGTAAAGCGCAACAAATAAAGCAAGATGGCATAGCTGCACCAGAATTGGACATGGCAAATTAAGGCTGTGTAAATGGCAACACGAAAGCAGAAAATTTTGAAAAGAAAAGTAAACTCGAGGCAGATTAATAAAGAAAAGCGAAAAAGGCACCGAATTAAAAAGATGGAAAAACCCGAAAATGTTAAAGAGAAAAATAACATGAAAAGAAAATAGAACGGCTAAACCGAGCTGAAGGGCACCACCCCACCCGGAAATAGAATCTCGGGAAAATAGAAAAAGGAAAACAGAATTTATGACGAATTTAAAGAAAATTTATCCGGGAGAGAAAACCCCAAACAACGACCAATCACATAGACCCCACACAGCCACGGTTAATTCTAAATCAGTAGAAGACATATATGTATATAGTAATCACATCATGTTCACACGATCTGTTCACATCATGCCCCAACAATACAGAGGGAGGTTGCGCAGATTGAGGACCCCCACAGACCCTAAAATTTTGGCGGGGTTGAAAACCCCCAACTCAGTTCCTCCTAACCGCGCCAACGGAGGAGTCAAAAAAACTGCGATTCAAAAAACAATCCCAACTTTCGGGTGCTTGCCCAGTGGGAAGGTCGGAAAAAAGGCGGGCAGTCCATCGCGGATTTTTTTTATGATAGCGGGTAAGCGGGGGAGAGGAATCAGACATATTACTCAAAATGAAAGGTCGCCAGTTGTAGAATTTTAGAAGTTTAATAATGTATTTAATTTTCAATGAAGATTTGCAAGTTTCGAAAATGAGTGTTTATAAGTCTGATTATCCTACCGTTAATCCGCTAACCAACTTAAAGAAACACAGCACAGCCCTAATTTGAATGTCACGAATTCACTATCTTTGAGACAAGAAATACAAAAAATCTCAAGAAGAATTTACACGGTCAAAACATTTTAGACAGTATTACGAAAAATGGGCAAGCACCAACTTTATAAAAAGGGAGAACAAAAACACAATAAAAGCCTTCAATCGCAAAAGAAGAGAAGGGGAATACCCCCAAAAATGATGGTAAAACCAGGCAAACCAAATAGTGGTAGAGAGCACCAATAAAAGCCACCGCCTAATAAACTCCTCGAAAAGACAATGAACGATTGCACGCTCAAAATTTAAGAATTTGTGTATTAGCTAAATCCGGCCTTGGACCGTGCACACAAGTGTAATTTAGGTTGATTTACATAAAATTAGCACTCACATTTGCATAGTTTTGAATAAAATCAAGGAAATTTCCACAGAATACTCCCTCTTTTGAATCGCGCACCCCCGCCGAGGCCCCCGGGTACACAGATTAGTAATAAAATTGTGTTAGCCTACGTGTCGTAGCTACTAGTATAGATAAAACGCATTTTAGAAAAAAACGGGAAAAAATAAAAAAATGTCGTACCCCTCGGGGACATCTTCCCGGGGACACTACTCGGGCCCCACACTTATACACATACTAGGGGATTTCGAGACACAGATAAAACTATTCCGGAATATACCGGGACAATCACACATAAATACGGACTTTGCCATTACATATAGACAAAAATAGATGTGGGCTAGAACCCTTCAGCCGCGACGAAAGCGCAATTTACAAAAGAAAGAATAATCTCAAGATATAATAGATATAACTAAAGAGGTATTTAAATATAAGAAAGCAACAAAAGTGAGCACCAACAAGGTCACTCAAAAGTAATCATCGAGTAAAAGTTTCCGAAAAAATGAATTATACATTGAGGTAACCAGAGAAAGAAATCAAATATATCAAAGCCAGAATAAATAGCATAGGGGGAAGGCAGAGTGACTCGGCAAGAGACTAAGTTTAATGCTCGCAAGAGCGAAATAGATCAAAAAGGAGTTTTTACAAACCCAAAAGAGGTCTTTAACTGGGTACCTGCCAACCCCAAGACATATACTATTATAGACTCTTTTTAGATGCCAAAATTGTAAAGCGCAACAAATAAAGCAAGATGGCATAGCTGCACCAGAATTGGACATGGCAAACTAAGGCAGTGTAAATGGCAACACGAAAGAAGAAAATTTTTAAAAGAAAAGTAAACTCACGACAGATTAGTAAAGAAAAGCGAAAAAGGAACCGAATTAAAAAGATGGAAAAACCCGAAAATGTTAAAGAGAAAAATAACATGAAAAGAAAATAGTACGGCTAAACCGAGCTGAAGGGCACCACCCCACCCGGAAATAGAATCTCGGAAAAATAGAAAAAGGAAAACAGAATTTAGAACGAATTTAAAGAAAATATACCCGGGAGAGAAAACCCCAATCAACGACCAATCACATAGACTCCACCCAGCCACGGTTAATTCTAAATCAGTAGAAGACATATATGTATAGAGTAATCACATCATGTTCACATGATCTGTTCACATCATGCCCCAACAATACAGAGGGAGGTTGCGCAGATTGAGGACCCCCACAGACCCTAAAATTTTGGCGGGGTTGAAAACCCCCAACTCAGTTCCTCCTAACCGCGCCAACGGAGGAGTCAAAAAAACTGCGATTCAAAAAACAATCCCAACTTTCTTGTGCTTGCCCAGTGGGAAGTTCGGAAAAAAAAGCGGGCAGTACCATCGCGGATTTTTATGATAGCGGGTAAGCGGGGGGGGGGAATCAGACATATTACTCAAAATGAAAGGTCGCCAGTTGTAGAATTTTAGAAGTTTAATAATGTATTTAATTTTCAATGAAGATTTGCAAGTTTCGAAAATGAGTGTTTATAAGTCTGATTATCCTACCGTTAATCCGCTAACCAACTTAAAGAAACACAGCACAGCCCTAATTTGAATGTCACGAATTCACTATCTTTGAGACAAGAAATACAAAAAATCTCAAGAAGAATTTACACGGTCAAAACATTTTAGACAGTATTACGAAAAATGGGCAAGCACCAACTTTATAAAAAGGGAGAACAAAAACACAATAAAAGCCTTCAATCGCAAGAGAAGAGAAGGGGAATACCCCCAAAAATGGTGGTAAAACCAGGCAAACCAAATAGTGGTAGAGAGCACCAATAAAAGCCACCGCCTAATAAACTCCTCGAAAAGACAATGAAAGATTGCAAGCTCAAAATTGAAGAATTTGTGTATTAGCTAAATCCGGCCTTGGACCGTACACACAAGTGTAATTTAGGTTGATTTGCATAAAATTAGCACTCAATTTTAAATAGAATTTTTTTTTGATAAATATAAATTTGATAATGTTTTGAATAAATATTGATAAAAATCAAGGAAATATTCCACACCTGTACGCAATTGCGTATCCTCAATCTTTTCTATAACACTGGTTTGCACCAAATGTGATTAGCAAATGATTAGCCAATTTCGTGCTAAGCAATTGCTTAGCAAGTGCTTAATCCCAAACTCCTCTGCACCAAATCTGATTAAGTTAATCAACTGCTAAGCAGATGCTAATCAAGTGCTCAAGAAGCAAATATTTAATCCTATTCTGGAGGAGGATTAACTGCGAAATTCCTGCTAATTTTTTGAATTTATTATTATTTCCAGTCAAAATGTAATGGCGAGAATGCTTCCTGGATAGTTAGAGGTTCTCCACGTTTCTCCTAATAGCAAGAAACCAACTAAAAAGTTCGTCAACAATTTGCAACGCTAAAGTGTAACGAGATAAAAGCATTTTTCAGATTCTCAAACATTCGGAATTTGGAAATATCCGACACGTTTAATTTCATGTAGGTATTGTACAGATTACACAACAACACAACTTATCCCAGCTAGGGAAATGTATAATTCAACCGAGCACAAAAATTGAGTCTTGCATCGAATTTATAGACTGCTGATGTATGTCCTGAGAAAAAGTTAAGCAAGTGATTAGCAGATACGGCAGTCCTTGTAATCACATGATAATGGCAGAAAATTCCCATAGCTGATTGGTCCAAATCCAAAAATCCAGCCTTTTCATTGGTCAATTCTTAGTAATGCTAATCATTTGCTAAGCAACTGCTAAACTGATGATCTGTTAATCACTTTCTAATCAGATGTGGTGCAGCGGAGTTGGTGCTAAGCAAATGCTCAAGATTAGCACTTGTTTAGCTGATCATTTTGTCTTCGGATTAGCAAGTGCTTAGCAAATAGTTAATCACATTTGGTGCAAACGGCCGTAAGAGGACAGACACCCCTCGCAAATGTGACCGATAATTCGCCCCCCCCCCCCCGGCAAAACAGGCCCATACCTTTCTCAACAAACGAATGATAGGTTACATTTGCGGGCTTACGTTTGAAAAATTAAGCATACGCAATTGCGTACAGGGTACTGATTTGCGGGTGGGTCCACTAATTACGCAATTGCGGGGGAGGGATGGGCCGTTAGCGTGCATAGCATGGCCCGAGAGCTGACAACAGAGAGCTTGCCAGTTGTCACACTCTTATTTATTATGTACTCTTGTTGTTACTAATCATCACATCTGCTAGAGTTAGCGGTAGGCAACAGGTGTGGGATTTCAAGTCATCAGGGATGCCACTAATTTAGGTGTTCAGACCAGATTAACAATTTCAGGTTCTGCTATTTCAGCTTTTCGAAAAACTTAATTCAATGTTCCTTTTCAGCCAGCGACAATATCGATGACCATTTTACTGATTACATGGGCATACGAGAAGGTCCGCCTAAATCCGCGCAGAAGACAACTAGGCTGGAACCGCAATTTCTTCACATGAATTCTGTGTTCGACTTTTGCAATCGACCACGATACATACTCTGCCAGTGCCCGACAAAAAGGGAAATGGAATTATTCCTGCATACAATTGTGGAGCAAAAGGTATTTGGTTTCATCAGAAGTTTAAAGTAGTTTAAAAAAGAGCAGTATTTCTGTTTTAGCTTGGAGCAGTTGGACCACACATTAACATGGGGTCATATCAAGAGTGCATAATTGCACTATTATTAAAAAGAAGAGTAAGAAACTAGAGTGCTTCTCTTATTGGCATTGCGTAACGGCGCTCCGACCACAAAACACGAATGTTCCCCCGTTTGGGTGGAGTTGACCAAATTGACAGTTCATATCCCCTTCCGTTTGGTGGTGGTGGTGGGGGGGGGGGAGCCAACAGTCAATCAAATTGCAAAAACCCCCCTCCGTTTGGTGGGGTGGGTAGCCAAAAAGAGGTCCCCGTTTGGTAGGGGGTAGCCAACAGCCAATCAGCTTGCAGAACCCCCTCCCCCAGTTTTGGGGGAGGGGCTAGCAAAGAATTACGGCAGTAACAACTCATTTTCAAAAAGGGACCCTGTTTGGTGGGGGGTGGAGTAACCAAAAGCGTTCACCGTTTGGAGGGGTTCTCCAAAAGTCAATCAAAATAAGCCAAACTTAGCCTGCTTGAGCGACCCCCCCCCTTAAAAAGGGGACCTCTTTCCGTGACCCCCCTTCAAACGGGGACCAGTTTTGGTTACACCCTCCCACCAAACGGGGACCACTTTCGGCTACCCCTCCCCCCCCCCCCCACCAAACGGATGGGGGTATACCTGTCGCCCCCCCCCAAACGGGAGATCAAACGTGTATTGTGGTCGGAGCACCGTTACGCAATGCCAAGAACAGAAGCCCTCTTGTGGCTTACTCTTCTTCCATAATATAAAGGAATTAGTTATGGACTCTTGGTTGTATATACCCAACTGGAACCTGAAACCTTCACTCTTCTAGCTTAGCTGAGTTTATCTTTATGCGCAGAGATTTGTTTCAGGTGAAACTGTTGGTAATTCCGAGTGGCCCGTCCGACTTTAAGACGCCGGAAGCCAAGTTTCACTGCTACTTCTGTCCAAGCAAGGATGAAAAGACAGAACTGAAGTCATATGGTGAATATGGTGTATGTAACCTGGAAATCAGTCGAGAAATAAAGCGAGCGCCCGACTACGTTATTCGGGAATGCTATATTGATATTGGAGAGAAAACGTTCATGAAAAGCAAGAAGCATAAGGCAAGACGGCAGTTTGTTATATATCTTATTTTCAAGGCAATGAAATTAAGGCGTATATAAGAACAGAAATGAGAGTGAAGGGTCAGCACGAAAAAGCATGACCAAATGCAGTACAGCCGACGACTTCAGTTTGCCTCAACTGCTCTTGTTTTTGTCTTTAATTAAAATCAACCAGAATTTTTCAGAGATGTATGGACAGGGTGTATGTTTTAGATATTTATATTTCACTACATGTCAATGGAGGATTTCGGGGTTACCAAGGAACAGCATCACATTGCCAGCATCTACAACGCCATTAAGAAGGACATCATGGCTCAAATTAAACCCTCAGAAAAGATCCTTTTCCACTGCTCTGCGGGAGTTGGCCGGTATATATATGGGTTAACAATATCTGGACTAACAAAACTATTACTGCCTATTTTTTGTTAATCATATTGCTTATCGAATATTTCGTCAAATTTGAACTTGATTCAAGACATCAACAAACACTGTTTGCCTCAAAAGACTTTACCACATACATATGTGGTAATAAGCGTAGGTTACCACCGAATTAAATGCTAGATTAAAATATTTTGATTATAGGAGTGCCACTATTTTGGCCACTTTCCTCTGCATGGAATACGTAGGGATTGTCGGGTTTCCCATAAACCTTCCTTTCGTCATTCGCCGACTCCGTTCCCATCGCTATGAAGCAGTCCAGACGTGCGACCAGGTCGTAGCGGTTGCTGCTTCGATCAAATATTGCTTCGACTTGGGATATGACGTTGCAGGTAGGGTAGGGTAGCAAACTCTAAATGTGCCAATTTTGTTCCATTTATCTTTTATGAACCTCAGAGTGAAACCGAACAATAAACTGAAACATTCCAAAAATAGGTGCCACGAGGGGTATAGGGGGGTCCAATCCCCTCCCCCCCCCCGAAACCCGGACAATGTACAAACCCTATCACCGTCAGGACCAAGGAGTAAGCAAAAATGGTCTGAAAAATAGGTTTTCGCACCGAAACTCCGAAAAATTTTTGGGTTCACCGAATTTTTTTATTAAGATTTCTTAATTTTTCCAAAGAAATCAATCAAAATTTTGAAATTTATTCTAAAAATTGATAACTTGTCATCAATTTTTTAAAATTTGCAAATTTATATTACTGTAAGCGTTACCTTATGTTTTTGGTACAAGCCTAATCTTTACGGTACCTCCTCCAAAATATTGGTTCAAGGTACAAGCCCCCTCAGAAGTTTCTTGGGACAACTCTCCCCAGATCCAACCCTATGTTAGGCTAAGCAACTACCAGATTAACAATGTTTTACACAGCCCACTAAAAAGAGTGAGTCCTTATTACAAAAAAGAAACAATTTTCCTGAAAGTGGTCCATTACATTCCATTCTCTTTGCCTCTATTTTAGAACCGAAGAGCGAAATTCGCCGTCTGTCCGGAAACGGTACACCCAGTAGCAAAGAGGAAAAAGTTGCCAGGGATGGTCCTAGCAGCAGCAGCAGTACCCAATTTGAGTTTCCGAAAACCAAATCAAGTCTGTCCAAAAGTACGACTACGGGGCAGGAGGAGGGAAAGGTGGTCAGAATTGAGTTGCCGGACAGAGCTAAGGCTAAGAGCAACAGCAACAACAATGTGCGAAAGGAAGAATCCAACCAGAATGACAGTGGAGTATAATGAACGACTGAAAAGTTAGGATATCGGATTTTAGGAATAGTCTTATGCAGGTGTCGGTAGACTGATGGAGGACAGAAACTTGTAGGATTTTTTTACCACTAATCATTGACACTAAATACTTTGTTTCAATGTTTTCAGTGCGATTACGAAAGTGTAAATTTCAAACGTTAGACACTATTTGAAAGCGAAAACTATCGGCACCTGCATAAGATAAAACTAATCACTACTAGTTTATTACAGGTTATGTTTTAGTTTTAGCGTTTTCCCATACTTGTTTGCTCAACCCAATATTTTAAAATTTAATTTCAACTTCTGTTTCTTACTTTTCATCAAAGATTAAATCTTAGCTTCCAGCATGCTACAGATTTTCTGACAAGACCGTTTCTAACTTAAATCCGTCTTGACTTGGTTTCTTGTCTTCAAAATTGACTATACTGGCAAAAATTTAAAATTCAATGTTGTACAATATCATATCCACTTGTATTCATCGCTTGCCATACTTATTTAGTTGCTCACTCACTCTATTTCCTTTTGCTAATAAAATATATAAAAACCAAACGATGCTTAAGATTAGGATAAAGTTAGGAATATTTGCCAAAACTGACTAGCTCGGTTATAATTGTAAAAACAAGGGCTGTCCTAAAAGAAAAACTTGGACTGAGGTGGAGATCGAACCCACAACCTTTGGCTCGCTGACTAACCACACCATGCTTATGGGAAGAGTTTGGTTGAATTTGAATAATCATTTCCCAATTATTAAGGTAAAGCACAAAGTACTACTAAAAATCAGCTGTGGGAACCCTTACGCAGTTTTGTTGTGCTGGGTCAAAGGTCAGCCAGTTAGGAACTCCAGCCGGTCATGAACAGTAAACAAGGGCTTGGTTATTTTTGTTTCAATTTTGAAGCAAATATGCTGCTCAATATTTGTACCAGAAACGAATATACAATAGAGTAAAACATTTTACAGCATTAGGAATAGGAATGTTGACTCTTGCCCAATTGCAGTGTGTGTGGGGGGACTGCGGCTATTCCTACCCGCATCAATCAATCAATCAATCAATCAATCAATCAATCAATCAATCAGTCATCGTTGCGAGTTGCGACGTCAGTCTGCTTCGAGGGGATTATGATCTCGTCACGTGATCTTCGTCTCTCCGCCTACTTTTTCCACCGTTGGAGTGCTGATTTAGTGCTGAGCATAATTTAGGAACAGTAACTGTTCATTTGCATCCCAAAGATGCGGTGCATCTGGACAGACACGGCACTTTTGTACAGATTGTACTCTGGCCACCTGGACTCCAAAGTTTCTGTTAAGTCTCCCATACATTTGCAGGGTTCGACAAACGGCTTTTCTTTTAGTCAAACTTTCCAAAAAGACACGTACAAACGTTGTAGTTCGTGCCTTTAAGTAAGAATATTTTCTTCACACGTTGACATACAAGAAAATCAGTTCTTTTTGTACTTGTAAATTGCCTTCATGGCGAAGTAGAGTGCTAGCCTCTGTAACAAGGAAAGTATTTACCTTAGTTGGACCCTTCAAACTTTGAATAGGCCTATTTAAAAAGTGTCACTACAGTTTGGGAACGAATTCAAACTTAAGGGGGGGGGGGTCCACCATGAAAAATTTTATGGTCACGGATTTTGTTCATTTTCACACAAACTATTGTCACATATGTCCTGCATATCGAGTTTCAATTTCGAGTAGTTTCGTTCAGTACTTAACGAGTAACCGGCTATTAATTGCATGCAATTTGAAAACAGGTGAAAACTGCGGTGCCGCAACAAATAAAGGCACTTTACACCTGAACTTCCTTGGGAATGGAGCTTCATTAGGTTGCATGTTTGTTATCTGATGCAAACAAAGAACTTAGGGTAGCTTTTAATGGGAAAACGTTTCTTTATGACTTTATTTAGTGATTTTAGGAAGTAGCACCGACGCTGGAAAGCCTTGACCACGAAAATCATTTAACGGCCGACAACTTGAATTTGGTGCATTTGCGGGCAATGGTCCAAGAAGAAAAAATGTTCCCGATAATGAGAGCTTTCGATTGATATAAAATTCAACGTATTTCGAAAAATTTGAAAAATCGCTATTTTTGAGATTATGGTTGTCAGACCCCCATATTTGACCCCAGCGACCAACTGGGTGCACTAACCTGCACCCTTTGTGCCCACACTTGACCAAAAATCATCAATAATCGTGCGCAAATAGATAGTCTAACATTTTATAGGTCTGTGTTGGCATAGCTCTAGGTTATTTGCCAAAAAACGGGAATTTCCTACATTTTGCTAAAAATTGAGATTTCTGCGCCAGAGAAATCTCGAAATCGGACAGAGGTAACCAGGATCAATTGGTATCGTTCGAAATGTCTTGTCATAAGCTGTGATTTGTAGGAAGTAGAATTTTTAATTAGGGCTTACAGCTTTCAGAATATTTCATCAAACTTGCTGATCCCCAATTTTAACATTGCAAAACAGTCAAATTTGGCTGTTCGCAAACTTAAAAAATTAATTAAAATTTTTTGAAGGCCTAAATTAAAATTCTGCTTCCTACAAATCACCCTTCGAGATCGTATATATGATATAGGACGGACGTTGAAGTGCTCCATTTTGTCGTTGGCAGGATTTCTCTGGCGCACGGAAAAAATCACCACTTTTTCCGTTTCCTATGTTTAACACATACTGACATCAACTTTGAGGTGAAATTACTCGCTAACCGTAAGAGATCCGACCTTCATTTCAAAAACTCGTTAAAATATACCAATCGGACAACAAAATATGTGAAAATGAGCAAAATCGGAGATGGTCGAAAAATCGGCCAAAAATGGACCCCCCCTTAAGCTTGGTTAGATTGTGCCTGGGTTGCTCAATCGGTAGAGCGTTGGCCTAGATCGCCAAAGGTTGTATGTTCGATCTCCACCTCAGGCCCGAATTTTGTACGTAGTGACATCCTTCTTTCTTTGGTTTATTATGTTGTATTATTTTCAAACGGGGACGAATAATTGTTAGGCGGAGGTCGTGCCATTTGAAACTTAATTAGGACTAGATATTTTATTTGAAAACTGATTTACAAGAAATTCAGTAAACGTAGTTGGTTTATAGTTATGAATTGATTTCATTGCAACTTCTTGTTCAATGTTCAGCATCTACAATATCTAGAGGAAAAGTAATGTTAATTTCCGAACGATTACGTAAACTTATACTTATGATCGTAAACTGGGACCTTTTTTCAAAAAAGAGTAGAGCGGAGTAGAGTTTAATTTAACCCTTTTAGCCGGAAGCGTAGAGAATATGAAATAAACTAATGACTAAAGTTTTCCCGATTACACTCAAACTTTGTCACATATTTTGTACTGGATTCCCTCTGAATAATTAAAGGTTTGGATGCTTTCTGTTTTTGACAGCTTTCACGGTAGCAGGAAGCGCCTACAGGCACCTTCGGACTAATGTTGGGTGGACACAACGGTATTGTTGACTGAGTACACGCTGGTGCAGCCACTCAGTCGCAGCCATAGGATAACGTGGGGGGGAATGGGGGGGGGGGGTGCAGACCCCCCCCAGAAGACCGACAAAAAACAGGTAGACCCCCTCAGCAAAAAGGAAAAAAGGGCAGACCCTGCCGTCCAGAAAGGAAAAAAGGGTAGACCCCTCAGCGAGTTTTACCAAAACTATGTAATTTTTAGCAAATTTTAGCGATTTTTTAAAAGAATTTCTTAAAAATAGCTAAAAATTGTCATTTTTTACTGATTTTTGGTCAAAAACGCTAAAAATTCGCACTTTTTGCTAATTTCGGGGCAGACCCCCTTAAAATTTCCGCATTTATCAGGGGTAGACCCCGAGCCGAGGTCGGGGTAGACCCCGAGCCGAGGTCGGGGTAGACCCCCACAGAATCGGACCCCGTGTTAATGTATGGTCGCAGCAGGACAAAAGGTGCAAAATGTACGAATACGACTATCGCATTAGCTTGATTTGTTATTCGAGTTGCAATCATGGTATTCAAAAAAGCGAGGATAAGTGTATTGAATTCAGTTTTAATGCTAGTCCAATAACTTGAAATGTGCAGGCTGCATACTTGATATCGTCTTAATTGCTGAAGTGGGGGGGGGTGCGAACGGGTTGGCACGACATCGTCGGAGAGTGCTACTTTTTTGCCTGACGTTAGCCAACATATCAAATTAAAATGTTTAGGGCTAGCAATAATAGCATCTCATATATACCGTTTAGGACAAGACTCCAAAACGTAAATTTTGGTGTGAATAATGCGTTTTTCAAAATGCTTTCTAAGCTCTGGTGGATTAACGGTTTGACCAATTCTGAAACTTTGCAACGAATGTTAACTGTTACTACTACTACTGAACCATAAAGTATTCCGTCTTTCGAGGGTTGCTACCTTCTGCAGTAATAACAGGTCAAGGTTTGAAATTTTGCAAAACGTTGCGAGGTGACCGTGCGTCGCTTTCGATCTAATAAATTCGTCGCCCCTAGCCTACCTCAGCTTTTTACCAGTTATTAGGCTCTAATGGGGGCAGACTGTGGGTACGCTTCGACAGTTTTGGTTTTCCGGTTAGTGTGTCAGCTCACAGTGTGTTAAGAGATGACCTTTATTCAGCTTAATAAGCTGGCTAAGCGCAGTAAAAATAGCTTCAAAAAATTTTTATCTGCGATTTTGCCGGTGCTTATAGAGGTTATTTGACCTGCTGACTCCGTTTTGTAAAAACCGTTTTGTGATATGACGCTTCCTCTATTGCCTATGCACTTACAACTGCCTTAACGCTTTTTGGTGCGATCTCCACCCGTCCTGTACTTCGAGAAAGCAATCTAATCTAGCATTTCTAAACATTGGCGCGATGCCTAGTGACGTAATTTCCTGCACATCTTGGTACTGCAGTCACTGGTTTGTAATGTGCAAAGTTTCAGACGATTCTGCCCGAGTACTTTGGAGTAATTGACTCACATCTTTGAAATGCCTCGATATAACAGCGACAATATCGATAACAGCACTGGGAACGCAGAGATTAGCGAAATAGCTCAATTTGTACACAAGTTAAGGCAGATACTTAGCGCATTAATTGGAGAAAACTTGGGCTCATTTGATCAACAGCAGTCCATAAGACTTTAGTTAACGTCCACCTGTATTCAGCTACCACGTACAATTTTTCGCACTTTGATCGTATTGCAACAAAGTTGATCTAATGTTTGTTTTACACGATATCAAAGCACTATATATCAGGGCTATCTCGGGAAAATTTGGCCACTGTACCTTGCACATAGCGTTCAGTACAGAGCGAAGTTTGTATGTGTTATGTCGAGTACGAGTTTCGGACCGACAACACCAATTTGCGAAGGCTCCACAGGACGCTTCGCGACGTGGAATTCTTTTAACCTTTAAACTGTTTTTCAACAAACCTAATGCTATTATTTGGCAAAAGACTAGCTAGCTTTTCCAACATTGAACTTTTAGTGAAATTCGAAGCCCCCCCCCTTAATTGGAAGGAGTAACCACAAGCTGTGGGTTCTAGTGACAGTTCTGACTAGGATTAATAAAATTCAAATAGGTTCTGACCGTTTTTTGCAATCACCAATTAATGGTATTGTCACAAATAAGGGAATCTGTGTGTTGTTTAAAAAAATCATAAGCATCATTGTTTCCGTTTTTAGAAGGAAAACGCATGGTTTGCTTTTAAAATTACATGAATGGGGGCTTTAAAGTTTTTAGACCAGTTTTGTTTTATTGATAATTCCGGTAGATAAATATTATTACGGTAGATGTACTTTTGGGAGATATTGTCTGCAATTTATAGCAGCATTTAATCACTTTTCTTTTAGCAATTTCTTTGGAACTCTTCCTGCGCTTTTAATTGCATCACACCTACAGTTTCTGATCATTTGAATACGTTGAAGAATGCGCTACCTTTCGTATAGCAGACATCTCCAAATCTCTGTAATAAGATTGTGTTGAAGCCAGCCTCCGTCTCTTGATTTGGTTAATATGTTTGGTCATATCTAGTTTCTCCACAGAATAACAGAATAAGTAACTGTAAAACACAACACAAAGTCTCTTTGGAAATTATTAGGAATTCTGTAACAACCAGGCAGTCGGCTTTTGTTCTACACCTCTGTTTGCTGCAGTTTGCATTAGCAGCGAAAATATAATGAGATTTCCTCCTAATTGAATGGAAGAATTTCTAAACTCGTCCCCCAAGCTTTAAACGTGGTTCGCTTTAAAAATCCTGAAAACTATTCCTATATCAAAACGTTCCAAACACCACAACCTGCGACAGATTTGGATGCAGGACTAGCTTTACATTAGTGATGTTTCAGTCACTGAAACTGAAACTGAAACTAGGTTTCAGTTTGTACAGGTTTCAGTTTCAGTCACTGAAACTGAAACTGAAACTGAAACTATTTTGAGAAGAGACCTGAAACTGAAACTGAAACTGAAACATTTTTAGGCAGCCGACTGAAACTGAAACTGAAACTGAAACTATATTGGGTAAAAGACTGAAACTCGGACTGTATGTAAAGTTTACATACATGTGTTGTTGTTATATCAGTGTTTTTTGTGTTTCACTGTATTTTCGCACACTTTTTTAAAGCACACATCATATAAAAAACACTACAAAGCACACTCAAATTTTCACCAGATAGAGTGAATTTTTATTCCTGCTGGAGCAGGAATGTATAAAAAGGAAATTTGTATGTTTAGTGCATTGTGAGTCATTTCTCCATTCAGAAGCCCTATCTTCAACATAGAGCTAGCTTAGGTCAGACTTTTTTGCATTCGGATTATGCAAATTAGGTTTTGGAGCCTATTTAAGCGGCAGAACTGAGAGCCTTGGCGCAGTCTCTGGCTGTCAGCAATCTAAACGATTGCAGATTTTTGAGCACCAGTGTAGCTTTGGAGCTACACATGGTGCATTAGGCGATGAAATAAGGTACTAGCTTGCGCTGGACATCACAAGTTTAGGCCAATCATGGCATGGCAAGCATAGGCCTACACTCCCTGATGGCCATAGAGCTCATTGAGAATTGGGGAAAAATTAAGAAGCGGAATGAAAGTAATAGAAATTTTATGCAGACAAATTTTGTTTCCTCTTTATTTGGAAGAACGAATGCATTGTCAGCACTCAGCTGTACTGTTGAACCCAATGATATTAACTGATTGTATTGATGAGGAAGGAAAGGAAAAGGAAAGGAAACTCTGGTCTGATAATACAGCAAAACAATTAGTGAGATATTTTAAATGATAACAGTAGTTCGATATCAAAAGAATTTAGATTAGTTAAGTCAAGTGAAATTGTAAACCGAACTTTAATAGCTTCTAACGCTTAAAGACAAAAAGACCGACAAAGACAATTTTGCAATTGAATGAAAATAGGTCTACAAAGGAATACTGCCCCTTTTGGGGACTACTTGTTATTCATTTTACACATTTATTTATTTACTTACTTATTCATCGATTTATATATATATCGTGTAGTGTAGCCTTCTTTATTCTAAGCAACGCTGCCGTTAGGGACTGTTTTGGCATATTTTCAATGAAATCGCGTTTCCCAATTCTTGAAATGACAGGAATAAAATATACTTTCGAAAAGTGAAGTAAAGTTTTGAAGGTTTTGTGACAGAAATTTTTACAAATTTTCAAAGAAAGCTCCGCCCCCAGGCCCAACAGGTGAATCAGCCATTTGATCAGCCATCGAAGTTGAAGACGATCAAGTTGCGACGTAAACCAGTAAATAAGCTAAAAGTCTGATTGTGAAATTTATGTAACACATAAAAATCCTGAAAAGCAGATTTAGCAGAAAGTACAGCTGTTCGCTTAATGAAATGAAATTTTCCAACGGTGTGCTCACAATATTTATTACAGAGAAACAACAATTAGCAACAAATAAAAACACACATCAGCACCGCCAATTAAGCATCTTCTGACGACCCAGGATCAGCGGTAGCAGCTGCACTAGGATCCTGGACTGGCCATGAAAAGGAATCCTGTAATGTAGAAAAAAATATGTCAGCGTTGGCTCCACATTATTTGTGGGCCCCGAGTCAACGTGTGTGCCAAGAGCACTCTTGGGTCGACAAAGTGCTATACGCTGAGACGTTAGCCAATGCTGCGCGGTGCAATACTCAGTGAAGGTATCCGTGCCAAATTGAACAACTTTTCCTCGTCGCAGGAGCTTCGTTTTGAAGGGTCTCAAGCGTGCTGCTTCGTTATGCCGCTCAGCCGACGGCAAATGGTAATGGGTGTGGTCGAGGACCGGTGGTTTGAACGCCGAACGTAAACCCTCGACAACCAGCTTGCCATAAAAAAGCATCATCAGACTTGTGGACATCCTTTGCAACGAGAACGCTAGGGATCACTGGCCCAGGATGGAAAGTGAAGTAGGCACTACCAGCTCGTACAACGAAAGGGACAGTGTCTAGGGGATGGGGTGCTTTTGCGGAGGGTCAGCCGATAGCGTGCGGAGGATGTATCAGCCTTATGTTATGTAGCATATGATACTTGTAATGCTTCATTATTTATGTACTGTTGCTTCCATTGACATTAACGAACAGCATAATCCTCGATTTGAGTAATGACATTTTTATTTAATTAATTGAATACTCTTAAACCTTAAGTTAATGGATTAATTTAATAGTTATATTTATTGGAATGGTAGGTGAATTAGAAAAATAAATAGGTTAGCAATAAACAGTAGCTATTTTTATGTTGTAGATCTACTAATTTGATTCTTCCACAACAATGGATAACAACATAACTAATCATTCATCGACTGACACTTATACAACCAAAATAGTATATCTTGTGTTCGCCGATTCCTGGTGCCTGATAAGCTTGATCCTGTACATTATGGTTTGGAGAGTTCTTTGGCAACAGCGAAGAACTGCATTCAGAAATGCGTTCTATCGTCAAGCAAGGGCGTTGGGAGTATTTGACTCTGCCGTACTTTTACTGCAGTTAACATTTGGGACTGCCAGCACTCTATCCAATGGGATGAACTCAATGATGTCAGTAATTTCAGGATTTATTGCTGGTGTCTTTCTGTGGAATTCATTTCTGCATATACTGATGATATGCTGCAATAGGTTTGTGTCGACGATATCTTTAAAGCAATATGACACTTACATTACTGAGAGATTCACCAAAATATGTTCTGTAGTTATAGTTTTCATCCCTTTAAGTAACGTGTCTTTAGGAGTATGCTGTGATTGCTTCTTCTACATACGGGGAACTCTTAGCTATAGGTGGTACCTGAGCACTACGAGGTGTGGCATTGTCTATCAAACTGTTAATCAATGCATTACCATGCTTATAGTAGCAGTTGTCTTTTTACTGTATTTGATTATGGTACTTAAATTGAAAAGGTCCCCTCCCGCCATAAAGACTCCCGAGTCTGCAGCGATAACGCTAAGACGAAAGAAAGAAAGCTATCTACTTGTTCAAGTTGGCGCCATAAGTGGTTTCTATTTTTTGTACATTGTGTCACAGGTATTGGCAATCCAAATTACCGTACATGGTCTGGCTCCCAGCATTGCTGGAGAATGTATTGTTGGAATATGTCTGCTCGTTAATGCAGGGATAAATCCATTTATGTATACTGCATTCAGCACAGACATTAAGCATAAGTTCTTCAGTTTATTTAGCTAGTACTTGAAGTTTAGTTCAGGAGAATGGGAAAATCTAATGAATTTATACAAGAAAAGCTCAAGACATTAAACTCATAAAACACTTTTTATTAAAAAACCGAAAACGAGTTTTGGGCTTCTGATCATTTTCTTTTGCAGTAGCGACGTCGTATAAAATATATTCATCAAACGTTACGAAGGAGTTTGAGCAGAAAAGGAGACCGGAAGTATAATATTTTGGCTAACACCATTGTTGTCGATACAGCCACGCCGTTATTTAAGAGAAACATTTTCTTTTAATGTTCTTCCCTTTTTCTTTTTTCGTTTTTGTTTAAAAAGAAAGAGACATTAGGCTAACTCAGGTTTCAGCTGTTAGTCAACCGTGCGTAAGCAGCCCAACGTAGAGACCCTTTGCGAAAGGAACTCGTACCTGGTTTAATATATGTAGTGTATGTTGTAAATGCGTATGTTACAAGACTATCAGCTGTCAATCTCACTTTGAGTATTAGTTTGAGTGAATCAGAAGGAAACTGTGAAATAAAAGGAAGCCGCTTTTCTTTGTCTTTATTTAAAAATCTTGTGATTTTATTTCTTTCTCTTTCCCCTAAAACTCCTTCGTGCCTCTTCATTAGCCTATTTAATTTACAAGGCCTACAAGGCCTGCTTACAACGAACCGTTTACGACAGCTCTGCGTTCTCATACAAACGATATATGTGATATAATCTCAACCTTTGCAATGTGGGTGTAGCTGTGTTCCACTCCATTAGATATTTTTGTTTATCAAATTTTCACTTTTTTCATTCTATTCAGAGATTTTCCTGCTAAAGTTGTGCTCAAAACAAATGTTAGTTCGTCTAGTTATTGTTGCACACTACGAATTTCAACTTTTGTCTTTGCGGTAGCTAGCTTCCTTACCGCTAACTATATAGAGCAGAATAAGAAAGTAAGCTGCTCTTAGCAGATTTCTTTTATGAAGCCCAGATTGATCACAATAGCAATACAATTAAGGCTTTCGGCTTGCAACGTCTTGCTTCCATGATCGCCCTATTGGGACAATCTCGAAGCAGACACTAATGGTTTAGCCATGTCCAACTAGCCCTGAAGTGTAGTGTTTTAATTATTTCTGGCTAATTATTTTAGTCACAAAGTTACTCGACAATCGATTTAGTTTGGACAGATTCTAACAACCTACAAATTAGTCACAAATGGTCTTTGGTTTAAACAGTATTCATAGCATATGGAAGAAACTGAAACTTCTGGAAGAAAACCATGAATGCTGACTAAATTATTATTCTCACAAAAGTTACAGAGTAATTTTTGCGGGACACGACTGAGCCTATCCGTTATGACTAGTCTAAAGTGACGAACCCTGACGTACTTCTTCTTTTTTCTTCTTAAACATGTTTATATAGAGAGGCAAAATTCTGGCTTCGAGCCTGTAGGAATCGCTGAAATCTGATTTGTAGAGTGCAAATTTTACAGGTAGGCTATATCATGCAAGCGACATGCTTTGTTATGCTCCACTAAGTATGGCGTTGGCTATAAATCACGCAACTACAAATAAATTAGTTTCAGGTATTTGCATTTCATTTGCTGTTTCTACTTACAGGTAAAAGCTTATTTATTGTATTTTCCTTACTAACTTTACTATTACTTTGTTCAACTGTATGCTTATATATTCTGTGCATATTTCTTGCTTTTATTCAGCTTTGTGAAGTTTACATGTAGCAGTCAGTTATGGTTAGTTTTCTATCGTAATTATTGTGCTTGCACAACAGTGGTATTGTAATCACGAGTTTATCATGTATCATGTTTATGCATACTAATCTTTCCGATTTAGCTTTCAATAAGGTTAGGATGGTTTTGCATATTATAGAGCCCGATTTGGGCCAAGTTCTGTAGTCGCCCGCTTAGCTTATTTTTAATTAGTCTATATACGAAGTTTTGTCCAATTTGGACCAAAATTGCGTGATTTATGATCGTATCCGGTGAGAAAAAAAACGGAAAAATCGGTTTTTCCGGTCTAGTGCTCGGAATCGCGGATAAAAAATGTTAGTTTTTGGCACAATGAATATTTGGGAGGCTACTTTCATTTTACCGGTGTCAAAGTAATCGAATATCCGGTCGATTTCCGGTTCTGACCGCTGAAATTTGAGATTTCATGAGCTATTATCTCAGTATCCGGTTGGTCCGGAAGTCAAATTATTTCAGTAAAATGACTTATTGTCTATCCCTAACAAGCATCAACCTCAAATTACTTCATATCTGCTGTAATTATTGAATGATAGCGTTTTAATTACGTGCTGATTTTGCTTGTTTTGTGTAATTGTTAAACCGGATATGCGATTTGATCCCATATGCTTAGCTTTGTCGCACGCAATATAACTTATTATTGAACCATTTTTAAAACGCTATCATTCAAAAATTACAGCAGATATGAAGTAATTTGAGGTTGATGCTTGTTAGGGATAGACAAAATGTCATTTTAATGAAATAATTTTACTTCCGGACCAACCGGATACTGAGATAATAGCCCATGAAATTTCAAATTTCAAAGATCAGAACCGAAAATCTACCGGATATTCGATTACTTTGAGTCCGGTAAAATGAAAGTAGCCTCCCAAATATTCATTGTGCCAAAAACGAACATTTTTTATCCACGATTCCGAACACCAGACCGGTAAAGCCGATTTTTCCGGTTTTTTTGGCACCGGATACGTCCATAAATCACGCAATTTCGGTCCAAATTGGACAAAACGTCGTATATAGACTAATTTCGACCCACTGAATCTAAAAATGCAATCAGCGGAACTGTACGACCTACCAATCTTGCTGTACAGTTTTTGTAACCTAGACATCCGGTTACCGGACATAGACCGGAGTGACCGGATTTTCGGAGATGTCTTGGGCCAAGGACCAATATGCTAGAGTATGAATTAATTTGCATTCTCTTTCCGAATCTGAAGCGTTTTTATCGATTTGGCATCCGGTAACCGGATATAGACCGGATTTGATGGTTTTACCGGATTCTCCTCCTCCTGAGGTTTCTAAAAATATATACTTTATATAGGCTAACTTCAAAGGTTAACTCAAGACAAGCGCTCACAGTTCGGTTCCAAGAATTTTTGGTCAGACTTTAGTTAAAATTTATCGTGTCGTCGTTGTAGTGTCGTTACCTTCATTTCCAGTACAATGACTAGCCGTAATGTTCGCTTCCTACGTGAACGGAAATAAAGCAATCCGTCGCGGACTACAAACTTACTTGCGCTGCATCCTGGTTTGAAGAGAAACGTCATCTCCAGCGTTCTTCCTAAGTACCAGTTTACTAAATTGGTCCTTCTGTTGTTCTTCTTCAACTTTGTCTAAGTTCAATTGTGCTGCTACAGTTGTTACCTAAGCAAGGGGTGGTCGTGACAAAGCATCAGCATTTCCGTTGAATAAACCAGATCGATGCTTGACTTCCGTGATGGCATATTCAGCCAATTCCAACCTACATGGTGCCACTTTCTCCGTAGGATCCTTAATTGTGTTCAACCATTGCAAAAGCTTGTGGCCTGTTATTACCGTGACTTGACTTCCATACAAGTAAGGACGGAATACCTGACTCCCTAATACAATGCCAAAGCTTCTTTGTGAATGGTTGCGTACACGCGTTCGGATATGTTCAGCGAACGACTAGCATAAGCAATGGTGATTTTCTGACCATCACTGATTTGAGCCAAAACTGCAGCCAATCCAAAATTACTAGCATCTGTATAGAGGACAAAAGGTTTCCGATCACATTTCACATCTGTATAGTGACAAGGTTTCACATCTGTATAGTGACAAAAGGCATCCCCAAAATCGGTGCACTTAACAAACACAAAAACTCAAACTCAAACTGCTTCAACTTTAGGAAAGCTTCCTCGCATTCGTATGTCCAGTGAAAAGCCACATTCATTTGAATTGGATATAGGGGTGCGGCAATGTCAGCTAGACTCTTCTCAAACTTTCTGTAATAAGAAATTAAACCCAGGAAAAACTTTGGATTAGTTACGTTTCTGGGCTTTGCAAGTTCGTCGATAGCCTTTGTTTTACCAGGGTCTGGTTTCACACCCTCTTTGGATATGACATAGCCCAAATACGGAACTTCTTCATGAGCAAACAGACACTTCTTACCTTTTAGTTTCAAATTGGACTCTCTCAATCGCGGGAATACTTGCTTGAGACGAGTCCAAGTGCTCGTCAAATGTTCGACCAAAGACAATTATGTCGTCCAAGTAGATTAGGCATATCTCCCATTGCAGGCCAGAAAATACCACTGACATCAGTCTCTGGAATGCGCCCCATAGGCGCGAGGTTCCATTCGTACAGTCCTTACGGTGTAATAAATGCGGCTTTCTCTTTGGATTCTTCTTTGAGCTCCTGTTGGTAACATCCCGAAAACAAATCTAGTGTAGAAAAATAGCAGGCACCTCCAAGCAAATCAATGGTATCGTCCATTCTAGGTATGTGGATAAGTGTCCTTCTTGATAATAGCATTAAGCTTCCTATAGTCGGCACATACCCTATCAGTTCCATCTTTCTTCCTTACCAGCAGTATAGGACCAGCCCAGGGACTATGACTCGGTCGTATCATGTCTGCATCCATCCAGAAGTTCATTGATGAACTCTTCCACATACTGCTTTTTGGCATGAGGTATCTTATAAGGTGACTGGTAAATTGGAGCATGTTGTTGAGTGTCCAGTTCTGCCGTCACTAAACCAGATCTTCCTAGATCCTGGAAAGATGCAGCAAAAGGTCGGAGTACTCTACCAATAGTGACCGCAATGAAGCAGATTGATCTTCACTTAGATGGTCATCGGTGAAATTCACTCCATGTGGAAGTGGTATATCTGAATTGTTTTTATAGATTCCACAGCCGAGACTTCTGCCACACGTTCGCACGGATGTGAAGTACCCGATAGTGTAGTTATGATCTACACGTCACTATATACTGTTCCCAAAGTCGTACCTTTGTACATCTTCATCTTGTTTGAGCCAAGGTTCATCTCTGCCACTGAGATACATCCATTTGTGGTATCCACAAGAGATATTGCCGCAAACACCATGTTGACTGCATGTTGACCATTGGAAGCGTCCTTCAAAACAGTTGGTTCAAGCAAGCCACCGTCCAAAGGCTTGGCTAACTCACCTTTCAGGAATTTCACACTCGTAGCTGGGAAATGACAAGTCTCCGCTAGATTGACTGTGCTGCCGAACACCGACACATCTTCAATAATGGGGACTTGCTCTTATCCATAAAACAATACTTGATCAACAAAGTTAATGGTTACCTTTGAAAGGAAGTCACTTCCTAAAAGACAAGGATGGCTTGCTCCACGTACTACATAAAATATTTGTTTCACTTTCTGCTTACCAATCAGTACTTCCAAGACACACTTACCTTTGGCATCATTTCTTGACCACCTAAACACCGTATCTTTAGCCTATCCTTCTTCATCTTCACGTTGCTTCGGTTGGTACGCAAAGAAGCAAAAAATTAATCACTTACCACACTAACTTGGGCCGCTGACTCTAGCAACGCTGAAGCACTAGTTTCCTCTATCATGCATTGCATGTAAAATAATTTTAGCGTTGCATAGCTAGTGCCAGGCTCGTCGAACACCTCCTGATTAAATCCAGGCGCACAAAACTCGCTAGATGCAGTGGACTGACCCTCCACTTCTGGTGGACAGAAATTCGTACTACAAGTAGCACAGTTCCCTCCATGTGAATTCGACGCCCACTCAGACAGTCCAAAACGGCCCTCTTTTGATGGACGCTTCCGTTTTCCGCTTGAGCGAACGAAGTATCCAGCATGGGGGTCTGTTTTGATATCTCTAGCTACCCTTTCCCTCGTTTGGGTAGCTAATTCTCGTTTCCCTGGTTGTTATTATAGCTACTTCTCCTACCATTTCTATTATACCTGTTTCTTCCTTTACTTCTGTAAATTTCATTTTGCGCAGAAGGACAATTAGGAATAAAATGGTGTTGGCTACCACAGTTATAACAACCCGACCTCCGCTGTGTACCAGACTTCGCTGTACCGGACTCTCCTGTGAGCTTTGAGGTTAGACCTTCCAGCAGCCCTCTCATTGATTTGACCGATTCCTCCAGCTCCGACATACGAAGTTAAGTCTGTTCCAGATTGTACGGTTGAAGCATTGACACCTGCTGAAGTGGCCGGGGCAGATGACTTGTCGGCAGTCGTTGAACCTCCGCCCTCTGCTGAGGACAGATTATGCAACAACGACTCCCGACTTTCCAACCGCCGCGTCAAATCAAATGCCTCCTTGTACGTACACGGATTTTGAATGAACAGTATCTGACGTAGCGTAGGCCTAAGATGATGCATAAAATGCCGTCGTAGTATTTCCTGACGGTCTGTAGATTGAGCTACTGAAAAAGCCCAATTTCAATTTCTCTAATGCAGCCTTAAAATCACAGACCGATTCCGAGGGACCCTGAACTCGAAAAGCCAACTCGCCGGTTAGCGCAGACTTAATTTCCTCATAGGACTCTGGCTTGACAGAAGGAGAACTCCAAAAACAACCGCTTTGTCTTTCAAAAACCCAGGCAGAATACGAGCTTTTGCCGCGATTCACACCTGACGCTCTATCAAAACCGTCAAAAATTCTTCAATGTGATGATGATGATGATGATTGCTTCCGGCCGTTGATGAGATCAATGGGCCCGGACGGCTGGTAGCCGGCCGCATTCCCTGAGATAGGCAATAACCTGCACCGGAGAGGACCAAAGCGCGTCCAGGGAGGGGCCAGGTCCCAGGAACCGCAAGGGGGCGGCATCCCCCCCTTGGCAGTATAGGAGGGCATGGCGTAGATCATCTGTAGTCCCGGAACAGTATGTACAGTCAGGTGAATCTATCGCCCCGATCCTAGGTTTATACCAGTTTAGAATTGGACAAAACCTGCCAATTCGGAGTTGTGACAGGATGGAGCGATCCGAGCGACTAAGGGGCGCCTGCAGGTGTTGAGGCGGTGGAGGGAGAATATTTTCCGATTTAAAGATTTAAATTAGATTTAAATTTTAATTTTAAATTTAAATTTAAGTCAGATTTAAAGGTAGATCTCCATTCATCTCTGAGGAGACCCTGCAGTTGGTTCTGGGCCACAGGAAGGTCAATAGCAGTATCGGTCTGGGATAAGCTGGAACCTGTTTTTGCCAGCTGATCCGCATAGTCATTTCCGGCCACTGCTTGGTGGTCGGGGATCCAGGTTAGCCGGACAGTCCTAGACTCGGCCGCTAGCAGCTGACACAGCAGATTCCAAATACTGTGCTCCGTGAGAGTGACAGCTTTTGCAGGGCCGTTTCTGAGCCGGTGAACCAGAGACTTGGAATCGGTGTAGATATGGATGGACCTATCTTCCGGTTCAGCAACTTCCTGGAGCCATTTCAGAGACCTGTGCAGAGCCACAAATTCAGCCTTGTAGCTAGACGTCACTTTGCCGGCCGGTTCGAAGATATTCCGCCGCTTGTCCGTTCTATGGTGAATTATATGGATTCCAGCACCGCCATTAAATCTGCCGTTTTCCACTGAACCGTCTTTGTAAATTTCCACGTCAGGCAACTCCGAGTGGTTCATGGCCGCCTGGATTGCATAGTGCAAGAAGTAGTGATTTCCCTCTGCTGCTGAGATGGCGGAGGCTGCAATTTAGGATTTTGTCTGGGCCCGGAGCTGCTGTAGACTTTAGCTGCCTCAGGACGTGGTCCAATTTACCAGCAGTGAATTATTGACAGAAGTCGGTGGTGCTGGTAGGGGGCATGAATGGGGCTGTTTGATTGAATCAACCACGGTATGGACTGTTTCCAAATCTTGGCGTTGGGGAACCACGTTGGAGACATTGGCATAGGTATTTACAAAGCATGTTGCCTTGTCTCTGGGTGAGGTGTAGCACTTTGTGCCTACTTGTAGGGCCGCCCCAGTTAGCCTGGCCGGCCTTCGGCCGGAGATGGATTTGATGTTTCGCCAGACTTCAGCGGGATAGGATCTAGGGTTCAATGATGATGCATACGACCTCCAGGATTCTTGTTTGGCAGAGAGGATTACGGCTTTATCCTGCCGACATGATATCCTCCAGTCTTCCAGCAGGTTGGGGTTCCTCCTTGATGCATCTGCCAGGTACTCACGTCGGTAGACGGCGCGCTCCACCTCAGGAGTCCACCAGGGCTTGGGTGGTCTAGAGTCACCAGTGGGGAGTGCTGCATTCTGTGCGGCAACGATAGCACAGGTTAGGGATTCACACAGTTTCTCAGCTGACAAGGCGCTTTCTGGTTCACACTTTTGGAGGTTCAGGTCCAGCGTCTTTTGAATGACTTCCCGGTTTGCTTTTCCAGGACGAACTCGCGGTTTTCGCCTAGCAGTTCTGCGGGAGGATCCATGGATCCGGATAGAAATTGGGTGGTGGTCTGAGAAGCGCTGGTTGGAAGATACTTGCCAGTCACATGCGGTGACAAGTGATGAGTGGACAATGGATAGATCAGGGCTAGATCCGTTCCCGGTGACTGGGCTTGTACGGGTCCTGAGGCCATCGTTTAGGATGACACAGCCATTGTTATCCATCCAGGATTCAATACTGGCACCGACGTCGTCTGAGGAAGTTGCTGACTTATCCCACAGTGGGCTGTGCGCATTGAAATCTCCAACAGTCAGACAACCCCTGCCCCGGGGTAGGTAGGAAGGGTCGAATAGTTGGGTTCTGTGGTCAGCAGCAGCAGCAGTGATAGGTGGTTCGTAGACACAGGTCAAAGTGAGGACCCTAGAACCAAAGACCTTGACACTGACTGCGCCTGTCGTCTTATCACAGGGGCAATCAGTGGAGTTCGGAGAAGCTGATGCTGTAGACCGTTTCGGACCAAAATCGCGACACCACCGCCTTTGACAGGGCGGTTCCCGACCCCTCTGCCTGTGGTGCGGTCAGATCTATAGCACGAGTATGCGCTTAGTCAAAGGCTTTGGAGGGGGAGAGGTTGATTTCTGGATGTCGACGAGGTCGTATTTGCTATCCGCCAGGATTTTCCCAAGTTCCACCTTTTTGGCCGGACTAAGGCCATTTACATTCCACTGGAGGATCTTTAGGACTCTGGACTTAGGAAGGGGGGGGGGAAGGGGCGGAGGCGGACAGACATGAGGGGGCGAGGGCTAGTTGTGCTGGAGGCTGCGGTTTGTTGGCAGCCGCAGCAGTAGCAGCAGAGGCAGTCGCGGCGGCGTGTGAGGGGGGCGCCGCGGGTTGGGGTTGCTGGATCGTTTGGCACCTTGGGCAAAACCAGGGAACGTTCGCGAGTGACCGTATACGACTGACCGTCCAGCCGAGACAGGTGCCAGATAGCACACTGAGCGCACTGGATTGAGTAGTCTCTTCTGGTAACATTTAGGGACCATATACCACAAGGCCATTGGGTAGGCCCTGGGTTTGGTTCAACATCCCCCGCCATGAGAAGCAGCCGGTTCCAGAAGGCGGGTCTACCTGGACCGGCAACAAAAAAGGCGATCGGATAGTCGCTCGGATAGGGAGAGGCCTGGGTCTCTCTTGGGGGGCTACAGGATATGCCTTTTCTGGGAAGCGAAGAGTAGGGGCCACCGTTTCGCACCCGGGGAACCAGGAATCCAATCCATCCCGGGGGTCCACCAAGCCACCACTTTGAGGCGATGACCATCGGTTCGGAATTCTTCAATGTCTTCCCCGTCAATGTCAGAATATGTGGGAGGGGTAACCAAACACTTCTGGGATTTCATCTCAAGTTCAAAAAGCTGTTTCTGAAGAATCTCTGAATGGGAAATAAATCTACCTGTGGAGTGGTCCCTTGCACGGCCGGTCATTAACAGGCTACAAAATTCTAGAAGTAAAAAAGACTTACGTTTACCGCTGCCACCAATGTGATGTCAGGAATTAAGACGGAGGGGTTGATGATGCAAGAATAACAACTGACCCCAGAGACTCCAACATGCGCTTTTATAGTGCCGGATTATGCAAATTAGGTAGTTCCGTGCAATATGCAAAATTAGATATTCAACTTTGATTCCAGACGGAATAGTATTCACGTGAAACACATTACAGTAAGTTTTGCCAACCTAACGTTTAAACGTCTAAAATATTTGAGTACATTTTTAATTCAAAAGAATTTTAGTTGCTTTAACTAAATTGTATGAAATTTTCATTTCACGCTCCGAATGAAACTAAATTTTTAATTTATTTAGGTTTGCATTTAGATTCAAATTAAAGTATTTTAAAGAAAATTATATTATTAATTACTCCTAAACTTGTGAAATTGAAGGAAATAAATTGGGATCGTCTATGATGTTATGTAAGGTAGGTGAGGTAAGCGGTAGCCGCTACTACCTCGCCTCCAGAAGTAATTTTCTGTATTATTTTGCCAATTTCCTTTACTACTTGCCAAATCCTTCTCACAAATTCTTTAGACTTGTTAATTCCTTAATTACTCGAGTGTCTGGTATTTTTGTGTATTTTCGGATGCGAAAATGTGTAAGTGTGAGAAGCGATGCTTTCTTTACGACAACTTCGTTGAAATCAAGTGCTCGGATCGGTTCCACTGGAACCGGTAGAACAGGAACCGGAACCGGAACCGGAAGGATTTTTGGAATCGTAACCGGTAGCATTTGGAACCGGACCGGTTCCAGTGTAATCTGTGTTCAGCTGGGTTGAAAAATCTTTTAATAACCTAGTATACATCATTATTAAATGTTGCAATGGGCCACATCGTATTTATTTTAACATTAATAGTTATCACAGAAAAGCATCGTAGTACTTATTCAGGTTTGCAATCTTTTCACATTTTACACAAATGCCGTACACGTAGTATCCAGATTCAATAAAGCTCAGTCCCGACACAGCATGGCCTCCAGGACACTGATATTCGTGGTATTCTCCAACACCACCACCGCCAACAAGTGGAGTCATGATGATATTTCTAGAAGGATTGGTGCTCTTACAGACCAGGCCAATTCGGCTAACGTAGAAGCTTCTATAACCATAAACGCCAACTACATGGTAGTCTGGAGGGCATTCCAAATCACTAAAACAAAAAACCTAAATCAGATTCCGTGCCTGACGTCGTCACGGGCCGTGTGACAGCTATAAACTACTAATTCTGGCTGTAATTGCCAAAGCTAAGTATCAGACCTTGACTTCGTGACCAAACGATAGTGCCATTCTGTCACTGCCATGGAAAACCAAGAAAGTATTAGACTCGTGCTATACCATTTGTGCCTTCACAACAACTTCCTCAACGGTTCTCTGTCGCGGAAGTTATTTCCTGTATTTTTATTTTCCAATTATAACCAATGCTCAATGCATCTATCAAAAGATATTGAGTACACAATCTAAGCAAGATTCCGCGGATGGCTCATCAAAATTATGCTTGCCATATTCCATGGAATATGCTTGAGGTAAAAACCGGCCATCTGCATTCCAACCAACCTAGCAAGATACCGTAGAATTTGTTCAAGGCTAATTCGTGGCAGCAGATTTCCAGCAAGTAACAAAGTAAAGCAAGTAACAAACAAACATTAGCAAACATTAAGGCTAAGTTCAGTGAAAGTCACACTTAGGATGAATCTAAAATACTGATTCAATTAAGTCTGAAAATTAGGCGCCTTGTCCAGCCTATAAGCCATATCAAAGCTTAAATCCAAAAAACGTAGCTCAATTCACCTTTAAGTTTACGTGCCTTAGCCCAGTTAGCAGGATTCCATCCACACCAATGGCATTTGGTTTCGATTAAAACTGAACAGCGCAATACCGAACATGCTAGCACAATTTAGTAGAATCATTTTGAAACAAAACTTAGCTTGAGCAAACCTGTGGAACCTTGCTTAGTTTGTGTACTCGACACTTTTTGATAGACTCATGAATTGATAAAGGTTGATGAGGATGCGTGAGGTAGCTGGCACTTGGAATGAGCACGGGAAGGGGAAGTATCTTTACGGCCCAGCCGGCTCTAAAATGTTGCTCGGCCCAGCCCGTAGCTGACCAAATTCGGCCCGGCCAGGCCTGCCAAAAGAAAATTTCAAAAATGTTAGACTGTCCGAAATGCTCATCTTTATTGTCTTGTCTCTGCAAGTTAAGTTTCTGTTCAGTTTTTAACCTCAGGACAACAATAAATTATCTAATCAAATCAATATCAATATTTTCACTGATCACATACTGCGTTAGTGAATCTTGAAATTGTATGTTAACATTTATAAGTATAAGTATAAGATAAAAAATATCATTAACAACTGAAATATCATTTCGTCCCCCTGCAAATTCACTTTTTGAAAGCTTGTGTTTAACAAGTTTTTCTGAGGTAACGAATAAGATTATAGTCTATTCAAAGATTTACTTTCGATTGCTAATGAATGACAACACTGACATGTTTGAATATTTTGAAAAAGGGCCTAGATTTGCGATAATATTTGTATGACAGGTTAGACCGTGACTCAAACAGTAAGTAATAGAATCAAACACCCTTGGAGACTCCAATTAAGCAGAAAACATTATACTTAGACGGCCTGTCAAATGGTGTATGTGAGAGATTTACCAAGATTGCGAGCACAGTAAGCCTTTCACTATCATCAACCTTTTAGAGTTGTTTCAGTACACGATTTTAGTTTCAGTTTCAGTTTCCGTTTCAGTCGGTGGTCTGAATCATTTCAGTTTCAGTTTCAGTTTCAGTCGGCGGACCAAAATAGTTTCTGTTTCAGTTTTAGTTTCAGGTTCAGTTCACTTGAAAAAGATCGGTTTCCAGTCTTTTGAGTAGACATGAAGCACAATTTGATGTTCATTCAGCATCCCCTGCAGCAGTATTAACAGAATCGAAGCTCATAACTTCCAAATTTTGAGTTTTAATGAAAGACTGAAACTTGCAGTTTCAGTCCGAGTTTCAGTCTATTATACGTATTAGTTTAACTTTCAGTTTCAGTCGACAGCCTAAAAAGTTTCAGTTTCAGTTTCAGGTCATTTCCCAAAATAGTAAGTTTCAGTTTCAGTGACTGAAACATTACTACTGAGATACATCCTCTCTATAAGGATGTAGATTATCCCTCGCGCTGTGTTAACCTACAAGTGCTCTTCCGCCCAGCCTCCGTAAGTATATCTTTCTCCGTCTTCTCCAAAGCAGATGAGTCTGACACCGTTTAAATAGTTTTGGCTAATATGAACATGCAGTCCTGCCATAGCGTTACCACGAGGACACATTTCTTCCTGAGGCTTTCTACCAGTTTGTCCAAAGCATGCACCGTCGCCGGCAACTGTATAGCCTAAAGAAATTACAAGTTGTGAAGTTTTGGACCTTTGAACAATTTTAGAAAGTAACGTCGTGTTGAATTTTCTACGGGCAGGTTCGAGTCTGAAGGTGTGTGACGCTAAAACTAATCTAAAGATAACTGCTCGCGACTATCAAAGAGTACAAGGAATTAACTTTACTTTAGAATCAAAATACAATATTTACTAAAATTTACTAACTTTACCATTACTCCAAATTCAAATCGGCTAACTCTCACTGGATAGTAAAATTTAGATATCAGGGGCGACAAAGATACACTAAAGAATGACGAACCACACCTATTCATGCCTAATTACCCCGTCCTAAACTAGACTAATTGCCTTTGCCTACTGACATTAATCGCTTATATAGTGGAAAGAAATAAGACTAAGCCAATCATTACACAATTTTGAAATATTGAGCGTTTGTCAAGCTAGAAGTGCAAAATGATTAATAGTTTTTACAGTTTGTCACTATTGCAGAGTAATTTCAGTACTAGAGTAATTTCAAGATTTGTAGAATTTAGGCTTAATGTAGTCTTATTTTAGCTTACAGTTGGACTTAGAATGGTCAGTAATAACTCCTAAGCCTCCTTAAGCTGGATGCTCTAAAAGTTCATATTAATCGATCATTCGCATCATAGTCCATTTTTCGCACTTATGATACACTTTATTCTATGTCATACAAAATATGCTAGTACGCAATCAAAATTTAGTTCGACGTTTGGAGACTATCCTACGTATATTTTATTTTAGTAGGGACACCTGAGATATTTCCCAATGGGAATCATGCCGATATAGTCCGATCTACACTGAAGACTAAATCTATGGATTTTTCAGCAGTTCAGCAACTTTAACAAAATTAATAACGTTATTCCAGATCCTTTGCGCTTCCACCTCAGCCACAACTTTTGATATTTTTGACCAATAACTTTGTAATTTTGTATGGGCGCATATTGGAGACTGATGAATTCCAGAATTAAAAAAGTTAAAATTATAAAGAAATTTTGAAAAATTTTAAATTTAAGTTTGGTAACGGGGGACCAAGGGAAACCAAAACATTTTTCGAAAAAATTTTGCTGAAAACTTGCTTTCAGTGGTTTTCAAGGGTGCTGAGAACGAATCTAATAACCGTGTTTCAATTCAGCTGTTCGTTAACTCAGGATAAAGCTAACGTTGGAAGCTTTACGTGTACGCTTATACTGAGCTAACGAAAAGCTGAATCGATAAACTGATTTCAGATTCGTGCTTAGCGCGTCTCAAAACCCTGTATATATGCAAATTTTCTGCAAAATTTTTTCAAAATTTTTTTGGTTCATCTTGATCCCTTACCAAACAAAATTTAAAAATTATTAAAATTTTTAAAAATTTAAAAATTTTTATTTCGTGAATTCATCATCAGAATATGCACGCATACAAAATTTCAAAGTTATTGGTCATAAAATCAAAAGTTTAGACTGGAAAGAAGCGCAAAAGATCCATCATTTCTACTAAATTTACACTAAAGACTGTTCCAACTAAATTTTCAGAACACCATATGTTAGTTTGTGCAAAAGGAGAGAGATAAAGAGAATAGTAGGATTAGGTACGGTTTTGAAAGAAAGGTTTAGCTTATCTTCACTTATCAGTCACTAATGTTTCATTCCGTAAATGTAGTCGTAAGCTTATGCTGTATGAGAGATCTAAATGTATCTTAGCTGGTAGTGATGCTATTCTGGATACGCTTAGGTGGTTGCTAAGTAGTTGTTTGTTTACTTTAAGAATTTTATTTGAGAAATTCAATGTGAAGAAATAAGTGGCATTCCCATTATCAGTGCTGCTGGATCTTTTGCTCTTTCCCCATCAGCCCTAACTTTTGATTTTTTGACCAATAACTTTGAAATTTGGTGTGGGTGCATACTGGAGGCTGATGAATTCAAAAATTCAAAAATTTTTAAATTTTTAAATTTTTTAGAAAAATTTAAAATTTTAGTTTGAAAGGGGTGACCAAGGGGAGTCAAAAAATATTTTGAAAACAATTTTGCTAAAAACTTGCCATACAGGGGTTTTCTGAGGCGCTGAGCACGAATCTGAAGTCCGTTTTTCGATTCAGCTTTTCGTTAGCTCAGTATAAGCTAAAGTTGTAAGCTTAACATGTAAGTTTATACTGAGCTAACGAAAAGCTGAATCCAAAAACGGACTTCAGATTCGTGCTCAGCGCCCCAGAAAACCCCTGTATGCTCAGCAAAATTTTTTCAAAAATGGTCCCTGGTCCCCCCTTACTAAGCTAAAAATTTAAAGTTTTTAAAATTGTTTACAAATTTAAAATTTTTTTAATTTTTGAATCATCAGCCTCCAGTATGCACCCACACCAAATTTCAAAGTTAGTGGTCAAAAAAAAATGAAAAGTTAGAAAGCGCCTCAGAAAACCCCTGTATGGCAAGTTTTTAGCAAAATTGTTTTCAAAATATTTTTTGACTCCCCTTGGTCCCCCCTTTCAAACTAAAATTTTAAATTTTTCTAAAAAATTTAAAAATTTAAAAATTTTTGAATTTTTGAAATCATCAGCCTCCAGTATGCACCCACACCAAATTTCAAAGTTAGTGGTCAAAAAAATGAAAAGTTAGGGCTGGGGGGGGAATTGCAAAAGATCCGTGCTGCTTCTTTTGTTGAAAATTTAACATTTACATCTGGTGAATATAATATAATAGGCTATGTAACAATAAATACGTCAAGTTGCCAAGAAACTTAAACTGGCATATACATATGAATCAGGACGATATTAGCTTTCTTAGTAATTGTGACAATCTTAAGTACTTGTAATGGAAGCTTAGAATGACATATATCCAGATTAAATAAAACGATTGAACTTTGTACAAAAATACTTATATCTGTCATTCTGCGAATATATTAAATTAACAGCTGTAGGGAAGTATTGCGAATTAAGCAAATCCTTCACCTGTGCAGGGATGGAAACAATGTTCCCTTCCATCATCAGTAAAGCAATACGGTCCTTCCATTTCTTCATAAGTATTAATACAGTACTCATCACATTCGCTGAGTTCGGAACACCTGTGTCCGTTTCTCGATACTGCCCTATCTCCGGTGTACTCGTCGAGAGTTGTGCAGTCCACTTCATTATACCAGCAGTCCAGTTCTTTGTCAAAGCAGGCTGTCGTAGCTAAAATAAACAGTGACCATTGTACAACCAAACTTTACAACTTACATAAATTTCACCATATAATGCTGACTTGTAACCTTCTCATCTTTCCATAAATGCTGCAAGTGTCCATCAAAAAAATTATTGCGTCTAGGATGAGTCGTCCAGGGTCAGACTAGGTATCGCTACCTTGGGGCGATTCCATAAAACTTCGGCTCGCATGTTAGTACTAACATGCGAGAACTCGCAATGCTAGTGCTACATGTAGAGTCAAGCGTACCATAAAACTTTTCGCTTAAGGAGGGGGGTCGCTTTTTGGTCGATTTTTCGACCATCTCCGATTTTGCTCATTTTCGCATATTTTGTAGTTCCAATGGGTCCTCAAAACAAGACAAAACAACAGTGACAGAGATATTCAGCTATAAAGTTGGAAAACTTGAAATCACTGTGATTTGCCCTCCAAGGTCATGTTGCGACAGAACGATAGCAAAATTTGGGTCAACTAATAAGCCAAATTAGTTCTGTGGGTTGGCTAATATTTTAATGCTAAATCGACCACGGAATATCTATCCATTCGTTCGCAGTACATTCTTTAATGTGAACTGAGCCTATTTCAGCTAAGTGTGCCCTCAAACGTGAACTTGCTCTAGCTTTCAGATACTACATTTCGGACATATCATTCTATTAGAAAAGTTGTTCAGCTCATCAGTAGCTATTGAATGATACCCAATTTGTCTATATTTTGGAAATTTCAAAAATTGACTTTTGTTACCTACAAGAGATCAAAGGAGCCGACACGACAGAAAAGTTCTATCTTGAAGCATTTGCCTTTACCATAATGCCAGGCAGGCATTGAGAGTTTTATGTGCAAAGTTCGGTGACTTTCGAATGGGTAATGAGCAGACATGTGCAGGAGGCGAAGTTTTGGGGGGGGTGAACCGTTGGTTCGAGTCCCAACGGGTGCCCAATTTATTCGGGCGCCTGGTGGTGTGCAACTTTCTTTCTACTCTAATTGGAACTTGGATAGATGTGTGATACCGATAATGAACCCACTGAGGAAGTAAAGTGCATAGTCATGCATGGACGTTCCGACGGAAACTCGTTATTAACTTGTTGCTCCGAAAATGTTTAAACTTGTTTGCAAACAAACAATCGTGAATAGCACTTACTTACGCCTTCGAAGAAAAGTTCTACTGTTACAAAACAAGTCAAAATTATCCATAGCATCTGAAACATGTGAAAAAACCCTGAAAGCGGCGCCAACGGACATACGTTTTAAGACATACATGCGATAAGACAGCCATATTAGAAAGTTACAGCTTCCGCAAGTATAGTACTATTTTCTATTTTCTATTGCGTTAATGTTACAAACAAATTGGTATATGTTGTTGTTGTTCTTGTTGTTGTTGCTGCTACTTCTATTCCTAGATCCCGTGAGACTGATAACAATTTAACGGAACGTACAACATCGTGTCTGTGTCATCAATCATGAAGGCATGTGCATTACTAATTCTGGTGAGTAGTATAGTGTCCAAGTTTCGAGTCGCACTCCCGGGAAGGAGTGACTTTTGACCTCTACCTACCTAAGTCATAGCTTTACCTTTCATACACGTTAATACTATTATTTTGGTCTTGCTTTAGATTTTAAGAGTTTTTTCCGACCCTCTGAGTTCTTCCCCCGGGCTTGGGACCCGGCGTCGGCTCCTTACCGGACTCCTACCTACCTAACTAACCTACTTCTAAGGTACCACCTTCCTAAACAAATTTCAACTAGTCCGGCGCATTTAATATTGTTTGTAATTATATATGTTCTGTCTTATTTTGTATATATGGTTATGTACACCTATAGGAAGGGGGCTCTATTTGATTTAAAAATGGGAGTGTGGGTTCGATAAAAATTTAAAGGCTTCCCGGATATGCAAGAGTTTATGGAAGAACTCTTCAATCTCCCTAAGAAACGATCGGCCATTACTTTTGCACAGTTGGTTACTCAAATTCATGCCAATAGACTCTTTGGATTAGTTGAAGAAAGATAAGAAAGTGGATAAGAA
>JASAND010013721.1:60000-65576 GCA_030248195.1 Trissonchulus latispiculum
TTTTTTAGTTATTGTGATATCGCTCTTCGTTATGGAGAAATAAACTAAAATGTCTGCGCAACCTGGATTTTGCCTACTTTTCACTACTTTGGCAAGCCACTACTTCAGTTAGAAAGCAGCTATCGGGGCAACTAAAAAAGGGTCCCGGGGTATTTTTGTGTAGAACACATCTGCTAAGTGGCAACTCTCTAGCTTGCATACTAAATTCTGCACAATCGCTGGAAAAAATTTGGTCGTGTTTTTGCAAAAACTACATTTTTTGTGATAGCAGCCTAAGGGATAGCAATTGTACGATGGTCATGCCTCCGATAATTGGCCTCTGTGAGACCTTTAAATTGACACCCTTAGTTAAATTTTACGGCTTTCGTAGCTCAAGAAGTAGTGGATTATTTGATTTCTGCAGAAAGGACAAGTTTTTGACGCCAAAATAAGAAAATTGGCTATATCTCACGATAGGGAAAAGCTAGAAATTTCCTTCCAAAAGCAAAATTGTAGAGTTTAACGAGTTCTTTCGAATGGATATAGTCATAGCCATGCAGCTGCTGCCAAACTTTCAGAAATTGGCAAAAACCGCCCTGAACGCAAATGTTGATTTTTTGAAGCGCGATTGCGCAGAGGGTGTTAGAACGCTAAAACAACTTATTTTGGAAAGTTTCGTTGAATTTCATCCTGGTTTACGCCATCAATCAACAATATGTGCCCAAAAGGAATCACCACCTTAACACTAAGATTAAAATTAACAAGCTTATTTGCATGAATGGGTTGCCGCTGCATTTTTCCTCTTATAAACGAGACAAGTCAATTATCCTACGGTAGTACTCCTTGTCCCTATGACAATGTTTTATATACTCAGAGAGAGTTTTCGAATGATACCCATATTTTGGTTTTTCAGAACTTTTGATGTTGAACCATTTTGTCCGGGTTTGCCATTTTTGACCCATTTGCGGTTCCGTAACTCATATTTCCTACATGTTGGTGCTTTCGCCCTATTACAACTTTCTATCTACACAACGAGAGCTTTCGAATGACACCGGTATCGACCGGATACGACAATTTTCAGTTTTGCCCCATTTTGGCCGGCTTTGGCCATTTTCGACCCCTTTGCGGCCCCGTAACTCATTTTCTGCACCGGGTCGTACCGGGTCGCCCAGGAGATATGCAAACGTTCAAGTCAAGACCTTCCAAATGAGGTATCAATCACCTCTCTACCCCTTTCCAATCTCTAGATCTGGGGGTGGACACATTCGGCAAGAAATAAATAATAATAATAATAATAATAATAATAATAATAATAATAATAATAATAATAATAAATAATAACAGACATACCAAATACAAAGGGTTGCCTTTTTGTGAAAAAGCGGCAACCCAATAATAATAATAATAAATAACGGACATACCCAACACAAAGGGTTGCCCTTTTATGAAAAAGCGGCAACCCAATAAACACGTCCAGTACATAGGGTTCCATACCCTTTGGAAAATGGCGGGAACCCAATAAATAATAATAATAATAAATAGCGGACATACCCAACACAAAGGGTTGGCTTTCTGTGAAAAAGCGGCAACCCAATAAAAAGAATTAAGAACAATAAAAGGCAACTGTACATAGCGCGAAAATCCAATACTGAAGAATGAGCGAATATTGTCAACCGTCGAAACTGTGTAGGCTTAGCAAGCAAAGAAAATTGAATGATGAATATAATGTATCGCAAACAAAACAAGTCATACATTGGCCATGGCTTACATCGGCATTACTGGCATATTGATAGACTCAGACTGCTGTGATCATTTAATCTGATTTTGTATATCATTGTGTATTATTGTTGCAGATAATGCCTTCGGCTGTCGCTTTTAGTGTCACTGTTGCAGCTTTGCTTTCTAGAATAGCCGTAACAGCAGGTAAAATGCTCTACGAAATGTTATTTTGGCTACAGTGACCAAACACTTTGCTTTTGCTAGTCATGGTAATGTTTTGGGTCTTCTCTGCAACTGACAGGGTCAGTTTGGCAAAAAACTTTGGGAGACTGACTGCGCTGCAGTGCAATAAGGAAAACGAATACAGCTGCTATTTAGCGTAATACAATAGTATACGTGCTGAAAACAGAAAGCGAATCATGCGATCTTAAAGTACTGTGTTATAGCATCTACACCTTGCTATGATGAGAGGAAGAACTGCTGGTTTAGCGAAGACAGCTGCATACAAATAAACGAATATAACGGGACCAGAGGAACAACTAAAAGTGGCGAAAAGTGCGCGAAGTGGTCAGGAAAGTTTGCTAGTCTCCAAAACTATTGTCGAAATCCGAAAGAACAGAAAAAAGGCCCCTGGTGTAACAGAGCGGACGGACAAGAAGAAGACTGCTTTAAGTTTTGTGAAGGTTAGTCTTGGTGGCCAATACAGGAGTGGTTAGCTTGAGACCGTGTTTTAATTCAGTAACCCTGCGGCTACGGACAGGCTCAGCTGCCGCCAGAGCTGGAAATGGGTCACGGGTACCCGCGGGTCAGGTAGGGTGTGGGTCAGCACGAGTGGGTCAAAAGTCGGCTCCAAAATCCACATTTTAGCACTAAAATTTCAAAAGTTTTCGGCTTCGCCGAATTCTAGTATTGTCTGTTGTTTGTTTTTTTCCGTAAGGTCTGGCCATAATTATTACTCCTTCCGAAAATTGACGCCAATATTTGAAAAAATACAGCGTTTGACATCTAGCATTGCGATGATTTCTGTAAATAGTAGATACATAAAATGTACACTAGAATGTAAGAACCATCCTCAAGATTTTCTCTTTTAGGTTCAGTAAATCTTTAGTCATCCTAAATTAGGCAATTACGGCCGCCTGCTAATTCGTAATTTTCGTAATTGTGCCTTTATTTTTAGTTTTCTTTCATTTATTTTAATTTCCAAAATGATATAGAATTCCAGATATTCAATTCAGTTGATTTTCATTAAACGGCAGTTATGTTGAAATGGTTTTAACAGCTAAATATTTCCATTATTTTATTTTTGACCAAGATTTTGCTTTAGAGCATAATTAACCGAAAGTGGGTCACGCGGGTCATAAATTTCCGCGGGGCACGGGTATGGGTTAGTTTGTTATGGGTTATAACAACCTAGATTCCTCATGCTACAACAGAAAACTAAAACTAGAAGACTAATACAGTCGGACCGTTATTTAACTGAACTTGGAAATCATTGTTATAATATTATTGTTATATTGAATTATTATTATTATTATAATTATACTATTATGATTAGCACACTATGCAGGGAGATAGAGAGTTAAAGTTGAACTTTCTAATCATTCGACGAAAAAGCATAAGTTCAAGTTCACTAATTTAAGAGGAGTATACCAGATACATAATAATGACAAAAAATTTTCCGATTGCGCTCAACCTTTGTCACATATTAGTACCAGGGTTCCTTCCAAATAATTAAAAGTTTCGATGCTTTTCGTTTCTCACAGCGTCCACAGTAGCCTCGCAAAGTTGCTGACCTACGGCATTCTCGAGCATTGGGGGTGGTCGAACTGTTCCTGAGTTTTCTCCGGGCTCCCAGGAGCCAATGTCTTGAATTTCCTTTTGGCTCAAATTATGCACACAAATGTCCCTTAATACTATAAATATGTGTGCAGAATTTGAAGCGTTTTGACCGCCGCAGTAAAAAGTAATAAAACGTTTTATTCTATTTTTTCTGTTAGAGACGCAAAATTGGTGTCCCGCCAAAATTGGAAAATTTTCAAAATCATCGAATTAATGCAAAAAGTAGTCAATCGATAGGTCCCGTAATTCTAAACTACTTTTCTAATTGCGCCATTGATATTGCGTCTACCATGAGCTGAACTCCATCAGAGTTTATCCACATGCAGCCACTGTGAGCTGTCATTTGATGTGTAAATTACTTGAGCCCATAGAAATATGTGTAGAAGAGTTTTGGTTTGCAGCCTTCCCCGAAAAATTCAGAGCCTCCGACATGCAATCTGAAATTCGAAAAAATGACTAAAAATTTTCAGTTTGGAATCCCTACACTAGGCATATATAAATGCCTTATATTAACTTTTCACTATGATATGTTACCTACTTGCATGCAAAAAACTAGTGCTCTTCCGAGAAGTTGTGCAAGCCCCTGGGTATACCCATTTATCTCTCTCCACTCCACATCCACATCCACATCATCTCCCTTTCCATGACTGGCGCCTGTTCACAACAACGTTTGGCGAAACGCTAAATTTTCAACTTCAGCTGTAAAATTTCGAAACGTCGTTGTATATCTTGTAAACAATCGTCTAAAAAGGTTTGAAACGTAGGGTCGAGTTCTGGTGGCATCCATCTACCACATAGTATTCATATCAGAAAAGTATTCACTATTTTAACACGTTAAGCTCAAAGCATAATTTTCCTTCGTTTAGCTCTTTTAAGTAAAAGATCACTTAAATTTAGGTCGTTCATTTGTTCTTAATATTTTCATGAAAAAGTCTGCTAGTTTTTTGTCAATTGTATTTGAAGCTTGAGCCATAAAACTGTGACTTATGTACACGAGACATGCGAGATGTGTATGTTGTTCAATGTTTTAAAAACTGTTAAATATCTATTTAAACTGTTAAATACTTTTGTTAAATATCAGCAACCCAGAAAGGTTGAAATCAGCGTAATAACCTACTCTCAACGTCCGGGGATGTGGCGCAGTGGTAGAGCGTTCTACTTCTTAAACCAAAGCTCGGCTGTTCGATCCCCGCCCTGGACACTTTTCTTCACAGCTTTCAGATCCTGATTTCAACCTTTCACATTTGGCAACCGTGCCGTGCCTTACCGCTCTGAGGAGATGAAGTCGTTTGTGATGCCCTGGGAATGGTGGAATTGCAGGTCCTTGCGATAATTGGTTTGGTATGTGGTGGTCCTCGTGGTGCTAAGGGTTATAGTTTATGTGGTTGATATGGTTCTTGTGTTTGATGTAAAGGCTCCCGGCTTTGAAGAAGAAAGAAGTATAATATGGCCTCAGGTTAGGAGGCAGCCGGAAAGCCGCCCTTAGACCACACTGGTGCTTTGATTTGAGGACCCGACCTGCAATTCCTGGAAATTCGAGGCCGAATTTCAATTAGCAAGGGGAGTATTTTAAATATCAGCAACCCAGAAAGATTGAAATCAGCGTAATAACCTACTCTCAACGTCCGGGGATGTGGCGCAGTTGTAGAGCGTTCTGTAACGGATCAAGGTGATACATGGTCAACCTTTCCGTTGCTGGCGGTAGTAGCTAGGCTAGCTACCCGCTTGGCTTCATATAACATCATCACTGTGGGCTGGGACACGTTTGCAAGTCACGTAGCTCCCCCAACGTGTATGCGTGGGATTGGGTGGGTCCCCCCCCTCGTGACTTTGGGAGCTACGTGATTGGGGGAAATTTCCACTAGGGGGCGCTCGTGGGAGGGTCCAACCCAACACTCGCTTCCCCCCTTCACTTGTGTTATTTCTGTCACCGTGTACAGTTGTGTTTCTCTGTCATTTCTCCCCTTATTTATTGTGTATATAATTTCTGTGTCTCCCCCAGCTCTCCCCAGGGAGCTTGCTACGTTGGCTGACCCCAG
>JASAND010013722.1:0-23033 GCA_030248195.1 Trissonchulus latispiculum
AACTGTATATAACTTCTTTTGTTTATCTTTTGAATTTTTATAAACGTCTTTTCAATAAAACGAATGAGGGCGTAATAAAGCAATGCATCACTCGTCGATCTCATATCATTGAAAGCATTTCACTGAACCTGATTTAGGTATAATTCGAGAACGGTATCGAGCCCTAACAAGGGTGCAAAAACTGCCAAACCAAGAACGATGTTTTAAGTAATAGCCTTGATATTTATTATCTAACGTCTACTTTTCAGTTCAATTGAAGTGAAAAATCTTCTTGTTTCAAGGATTCTCCTAAAAATTTGGTGTTTTTCTGTCCATTTATATCAATTTTTCCTTTGACCCGGAAACGGTCCGGGAAAAAACCCGGGCTCGTTTCGGACCGGTCTCAAAAATCTGGGCCCGTTTGAAGCCGAGCCGCTCCGATCAAATTTTGATCAGGGCCGGGCTCGGGCCAGGCCCGGCCCGGGCCCGGCCCGGGGCCCGAGCCCGAAACAGGCCCGGATGACAACACTAACAATATAGCACAACTTGACAGAAATCAGCTGAAATAGGAAATTGTTTAAAAATTCGTTGCTGGGGCAATTTAAGTCGTAGCCACGAAAACTTTATATCGTCGGATTCAGCTCAGATTAAACTTTACGATAATGTTATTTTTACCCACTTTTGCTGTATTCGCATTATCGAAATTTTGGGTCAAAAAGTGGTATTTTTCGAAAAAATCGATTTTCAAATTTTGAAAAACCACATATATCACATGAAAGCTGACATGTAAGCGGTCCTGAAAATCCAATTAAAAAATTTTTGCATTGAGTGAGTCGCGGTTAATGGCCAGTCAAAGTTGGAAAAGTGGCAAAGATCAAAGGATTTTGAAAATTGAAAAAATTGAATAACTATCGCAATTTTTGACGAAATGAGCTGATATTCGAGATTCAAAATGTCTAGGACAAGGGCTAATTTTCTGCCGAACGGCTAGTTGCTGGCTTCTACTTATCTTTCAAAACTTAAAAAATCGGCTTCTTTTGATGAATTTTAATTTTAAAAAATTTTTTTCAACCAAAAGAAAGTTCATGCCATGACGGTTCAGAAAATATATACATTGCTGCAGCAAAAATGTAGCGGTAATTCAGTACAAACAAAACAATTTCGCTCCCTACATTTTTCGGTCAGACTTTAGTTTACAAAATGCTGCTATCTCAACTTCATGCCTGCGTTATTTTATAAAACATTAAGCGGATTGTTTCCGTATCTTATAGTTTGTCCGATCATAAGACTATTGAGTTTCTAGTTTCTTGACAAACCAATGCATGTCAAATGAGTCATGTGAACTTTACGTTCTGAGGATAGTGATGGAACATATAAACAAAAAATTATTTTTTAGGCAAAGTCAAAGGTTTGTTGAAGGCTTTTTGGACTTTCTGAAAAGCCAGGTCACCGGGTCACCGGGTCATGTATAAGTGACCCGGTTCCATCACTGAGACAGACCTCAGCTTTGAGGTGAAGTTATTCGACAACCGTAACAGATAAGAGTTTATTTATTAAGCTCGTTAACATATCCCACGCAAACAACAATATACTTGAAAATGAGTGAATTCTGAGATAGTCGAAATATCGGCCAAAAATGGTCCCGCCCTTTAAGGTGCTGGTTTCGTTTGTGTAAATTAGACCTTACAAGCTTCAATTCTTTATGAAAGTAGATAAAACTTTCCAAATATATTATTTTGGTGCTCTTTAACATTCTGAGAAAAGTCCCGCAGTTTTAGGTGAAAAGATAAGAAATTTTTGGTTTTTGCCATTATTCTCTCAGTACGTAGTCGCTACACCGGATTGGTTGTTATGGCTGGAAAGAGGGCCCAAAATGAACATTTTTGCTTTTGCAAGCCAAAGCCATAAGCCAAAAACCACACTACTGCGGAGGGACATTTTTCTTGGTTTGAGCTAAAGCACCTCCTGTTGCGAGAAAACTGAATGCAACGCTGAGGAATTTCGTGTCACAGCACATTTGCCAGATTTTCTGGAGTATTGAGACTTGTTGAGCCAAATCCAAAAAAGTCCCTCGGCCCACATGTCCTTCATATCACGGCACAGGAACAAATTTTGGCCAATTTTACAGTTTTGAGAAATTAGGGTTCAAAAATGTTTGGTCAGTTTTCAGCCTGTCCGATGTCAGTATGTACGAAAAGTTTCGGTAATTTTTTGCTAATTCTGTTAGTTTCTTAAGCTTATATGAAAATACAGATTATAAGCATAGAAAGGATGTATATATACAGCTCTTTCTAACTCGCAAAATTGCTAAAGTTATAGCGTTTCAAAACAATACCACAAAAGCACTGCACAAAAGATACCAGCACCATAAATGTGGTGATTCCTTTTCGGGCATGTACCATTGATTGGTGCCTCAAATCAAGATGAAATTTGATGAAATTTTCCAAAATAAGATCTTTTAGCATTCTAACAGCCTCCGCGCAATCTCGCTTCAAACATTCGACAATTGTATTAATGTACTCGCAAAATTTTAGCATTAAATAGAAATTACTACAATTACTCTACTAGACTCGAGATTAACTCAACGCCAGTCTACGTCTGTTCCTGATTGCTCATTCAATGACGCTCATTCCAGTCAATGTTGCTGTACATGAATACAACCTGTTAAATTAGACGTAATAAAACTGTTTCAACTGTACTGATTGCAATCTCAGAAAGTGCGGTACAAGATGTGTACAAGATCACACAAATCTCTGTTTATGATGGCTCTACTTACCCATACGCCCATAGTTCCACCAATCTGTGAGACGGCAGTGCTTAGGTCTACCTTCAGTGCATCCTGGAGTACCTCTATTGACAGCGTTTCATAGTGAATGTGAAGTCGGGCTAAATTCGAAACGTTTGTCGTAGTCGTGGTTTTCCCTCCTGTCAACCTGAACATTGCACATTTATTTCACAAGGAGGCAAAATTCCACTGAGGCATAACTTCCTTTCGACCGTACCTACGTGGATGCACTTTACTCCTGTAAATATCAAGAAAGTATATACTTATACTTTTGAGAGAAGCTAAGATGTGAACAAAGCCGCTTTGCCTTAGTTCACACTAGTGTGAATTATTTCGGTCAGTCTAAGAGTTATTTTCATCTGAAATTACAAAATGTACTGCTAACTTCACGATAAATTCATATTTCGTCATTTTCAATTAAATTTCTGAAATGTAAGGCTAAATTCATGAACGGTCAAACTAAAATTGTTACTTCTGTGTATAGGCCCACGGTCGGACTAGCTAATTCTCACAATCGTTCAAATTTTGAGCGCACATTTCAGTTGGGTTCACACTTTCATTACGGTTGGTCGGGCGCCATTTTACGATTCTTTACGCTCCATTTAATTTCTGTGTCTGGGCGTCCTTTGTCTCGGCTGTCTGTCCTTAGGAGTTTAGGAGTCAGGTTTGTATTGTTTTCTTTGTCGCAAAATTCTGTTCTGGTGCCTTTGAGTCTTGTAATTTTGAATTCTATAGGTAAATTATTGCCCCTTTTGTGTTATTTTTTTGGCATAATTTGGATGCTCAAGTAAACTCGTGTTTTTGATAAAGTAAATTCGTATTTTTAGTTAGATCGTCTCTTTCTTACTGTAGGCTAGGGTAATCTGACGTTAGGTGTCTTGGCATGTGCACACTCAGAGAACCTTTGCAATCTTCGAAATTGTCGGAAATTCGCTTGTCGGGGGTGACGCTCTAAGAGCGTACTTTCTACAAGTCTATTTCTGTGATTTAAATTTTGTTTGTTCACAGATCGTATAGTCTAAATCTCTACACTAGGCAACTTTGGGGCAACTTAGTTGAAGCAAGTTGCTCAAAAGTTGCCCAATGTGAATGTAGTCGCAACTGAGAAAAAAGTTGCCGCAACCAAGTTGCCGCAATCGCGCTTGGGGCGATTTCTAGCGGCAACTATTAACACGTTGATTGGTCGATTCAAATCATAAAAATATGCGCGCTAGAATTCCTGCATATGATAGGTTGTTGCTTCAACTATGTAGTTGAATCAACTGTTTGTGCAAGTTGCTGCAACTTTTTCGTGTGGCAACTGAAGTTGCCCCAAAGTTGCCTAGTGTGAACTGGCCTTTAAGCCCAATCTTCACGATATTAGTTGTGATGCTGGTTGTGATTTTGATGTCAAGAGTTACAGTTTCCTGAGAAGGACGTTGCAAATTCAGATTCAGACTGTGAATGCAATTAGCCATTGCAAACATATGACAGTATCATTGAGCTCTCAATCCCATATAGCCTGTATGCTGGCTATAAACAACGACTTCTCATATGCTGAAGCCCTAAAAATCCTGGCCTTCAAAGCGGACCAATAGCAGCAAGGCTATTTCCCCACATCTCGATAAATGATCATGCAAAAACTGAAGTGACAACTACTGATTATACTACCCAAAGTCTGGCCAAAATACATAGAAAGCGAAACTGTTTTCTTTATATCTCAGCTGCGCTTCAAGATAGCTACCATATTTAAGGTAGATGGTTTTGCACTTTTCATAATGAGATCTTTCATTTCGAGAAGAAAAATAAAAATTTTCTGTGCTACTGTATGCCCAGAAAGATCTGTATTAAATGAGTGTAAGAACCTTGAGAACTTCAGGAAAGTTTTCCTCATTCATAAACACCTTGCACACCAAATTACAGCAATTTTTGTTAGAAAATGCAAAAGCTGTTATTTTTTGATTTACATTGATCCTTGCCGCTTTTTCCTGCTGCGTCTCAGCGCAGCAGGTCTCTTATGTTTGCTTAGCCCGGACCCTCACACGAAGTCTGCATGATAAAGATGCCTTTATGCATAAATGCGTGTGAGCAGTGGTTTAAGATAGGGCTAGCATGATTTGTGTGTAAAATCTTGCTTTCCTTTTCAAAGAGCTTCTGTTTCTGATTTATGTAATATTACGCATACATGCTTTTGAGAAAACCGGAAACATTTATTCTTTATTCTACTTGATGACTCATATTCGACTTTCAACATTAACAGCTAAGTAAAGATTCTTCGAATAAGTGAAGCACATGAACGGAACCTGCTGCCTTTTACAGTTTTACTCGGATCTGTAATTAATCACAAATCTTGGTTATACCACAGTTATACCTGATATTAGGTGGTAATTACTTGGGTATTTAGATCTGTGCTCTTAGCAAAGCTCAAATATATATCGCACATAATAACCACATATTATGACAGGTCCCTTCACCTGTCCCTTCATCGCGATTTTTAAGAATTTCATAATATTTTTACAATCCGTGGTGCTACAGAACAGGAAACGTGCTGTGCAGGTAAATGCATTTACTAAAGTCTGACCAAAAAAATTTTAGAACCTGTTCTGAGTACTTGTAATTTGACTTCCGCACCAGCCAGATGCTGAGATAATAGCCCCTGAAATTTCAAATTTCAAAGCTCAGAACCGGAAATCGACCGGATATTCGATTACTTTGACAATTCTAAAATGAAAGCAGCCTCCCAAGTATTCATTGTGCCAAAAACGAACATTTTTATCCACGATTCCGAGCACCAGACCTGAAATCCGATTTTCCCGGTTCATTTCGAACCGGATACGACCATAGATCACGCAAGATTGGTCAAAATCGGGCAAAATAGCGCATACAGTCTAATTTCGACACGAGGAATTCAAAAATTCAATTAGCGAAACTGTACGACCTAGATATCTTGCTCAACAGTTTTTCTGATTTAGACATCCGGTTACCCGACATGGACCGGATGTGACCAGATTTTCGGAAGTGCTTGGGCCAAGGACCAATATACTAGAGTATGAATTAATTAGCGTTCTCTTTCCGAATCTGAAACGTTTTTATCGATTTGGTATCCGGTAACCGTACATAGATAGCATTTGATGGCTTTACCGGATTCTCTTCCTCCTGAGGTTTCTAAAAATATATACTTTATACAAACTAACTTCAAAGGTTAACTCAGGACAGGCGCTCACAGGTCGGTTCCAAGATTCTTTGGTCAGACTTTAGTTTTGGCAAGCGTCAAAAGTTGGCTAAGTGCAAAAGCATTAGCAATCACCATTGGATATGTTTAAACAACCTACTTTGAGTATGATATAGTGTGTCTGTAGTCGTGCTCAAAGCAGGAAGGAGCACAGCCGCGTTGGCAATCGACCAATGGATACCTAAATCCTGGTTCCGACTTTTGGAAGAAATGGAAAGCCAAACAGTTTATATTTTGGATTAAGTCGCATTCAGGTAGTGAGCTGCTATTGCTAAATGTTTGAATGTAAACTGACATTGTGCAGTTACATCCTGGCATCTTTTCTACCATTGCCTCAAAGATGTCAATAAGACAGTTTCCTATGCATCGTTGGTAGTTGTGATTTTCACACGGGTTAGATTTAGTTCGTATCCTAATATGTTGCACATAGTTTAAAAGAACATCTGTCGTTTGTCCAACTGGTAACTGTATGAGCTGCGAAACCGTCGTTATAGTCGATGGATAAAGGAGTGTCATAACAAAACCATCGTTCATTGGCATAAAGTGGTTGTTCAGGTATGCAGGAGGCGATTTCAGTTCTACATGCAATCCTAAACATCCAACGATAAAGCGGCTTTGATTGTTTTTCTCAGGAGTACAAAATACATAAAAAACACAAATATACAAATATACATTAGTGATGTGGATCGGATCGGCAAAATCGATCCGATCCGCGATCCGGAGGCCGGATCGGATCGGATCGGATCGGATCGGTAGACCTGCTGGATCGGTCTGGATCGGATCGCTTGAGTCAGCCGGATCGGCGATCCGACTTGATACCCAATAACACACAAAATTAAACCGTACCCGAGTCATATTTGTTACTGAAAGTGACTTCTATCACTGCACCGCTTGGTTCGTACGTTGCTAGTACAATAGTTTCCTTCTATAAACCAAACTTGACTTTGGTTTTGGGTCTCTCAAACTTAGCATTCAGTATGTATTTTGGTAGGCAGGCCGCGATCATCATTTGGCGCACTATTTTGAGTAATTTTACTTCATTTGCTTAATCTATATAATTTTGTAGAATTACGCTTTTGAATTGCGAATTTCGGAATGATAAAGAAATTTTAATGAAACTATAGTGTGTAAGGTGTGTTTTACACGGCAAAACCTACTTTAAATCTGGTTCCACTTAGCTTTTTGAAGAAATCATTTCGGATCGCCGGATCGGATCGGATCGACCGATCCAGGACCCGGATCGGATCGGATCGGATCGGATCGACAAATAATTTTGCTGGATCGGATCGGTTGAAATTTTAGCTGCCGATCCGATCCGATCCACATCACTAATATACATATAAAAATACCAAATACAAAACACACACCCCCACGCACACACACCTCCTGTTCAAATTCTGCTTCCAATAATATTTAAAAACCTCCACTTGTCCACGTGTTTTGGCTTAGTTTATTTGAAAGAAAGTAACTGCATGCAAATGTATGGTCAAATAAGAGCCTCCTGGAAATTATCTGAAAACGTCTCTCAGAGAACTGCTTTAGAAAATTCATTAAAAATCTCCGTGATGGTTTAAGTTGAGATGTAAAAAAAGATTGCGAAAAGCTAAGTAATGTATTGGGAAAGTTTGGAAGAATTGTGGCAGTGTGTCATGCACTAGCTCAAAGCTTGCTTTTCTGCAGAATGACGTTTTTACTAGCTGTTTTATTATTTTGTAAGGACTGACATTTCAAAAAAACGTTTGCCGGTATGGCAGATTTGAGAGCTTTCATCTTCAATTTGTCTTTGCTTACACGTTTTGGTTATTTACAAAATGCTACAGCTACTAGAAAATTTCCACGTAAAGTGTGCTCAGTGCAACGAAAATCGGGAAGGGGGTGGGGCAGGCGAGGCTTTCAGGGCCGTGGAGAATTATACGAAAGACTATGCTATTTGGAAGTGCAATGTGATCCATTTGTCTACAAAATGTTGAAAATTAAATACTGTTGGGTATCCCTGCTTTGGACTGCCACCAATGTTCAAGAATTGGAATCTTATTTATTCAGTTGTCGTAACCTACTGTTAAATATATATCAGCTACCCAGAAAGGTTGAAATCAGCGTAACAAACCAGTCTCAAACATGTGGCCTAGTGGTAGAGCGTTCCACTCCAGATCCAAAGCTCGGTGGTTGGACCCCCGCCCTGGACACTTTTCTTCACATCTGTCAGATCCTGATTAGGCTTTCACATTAGGCGACCGTACCGTGGCCTTACCGCTCTGAGGATATGAAGTCGTTTAAGGTGCCTGGGAATGGTGGAATTGCAGGTCCTTGAGATAATTAGTTTGGTTAATAATATGATAGTCCTTGTGGAGCTAGGGGTTAATATAGTGGTTAATGGTTCTTGTGTGATTTAATATAAAGGCCCCCGGCTTTGAAGAAGAAAGAAGTATAATATGGCCTCAGGTTAGGAGGTAGCCGGGGAGCCGCCCTAAGACCACATGGTACTTGGATTTGAGGACCAGACCTGCAATTCCTGGAAATTCGTGGCCGAATTTCAATCAACAAGGGGAGTATGTTAAATATCAGGAACCCAGAAAGGTTGAAATCAGCGTAACAAACTAGTCTCAACGTCCGGGGATGTGGCCTACTGGTAGAGCGTTCTGCTTCAGATCTAAAGCTCGGTGGTTCGATCCCTGCCCTGGACACTTTTTTTCACATCTTTCAGATCCTGATTTCAGCCTTTCACACTACGAAAGCATTTAATATTACCAAAAGTACATAATATAAGAGTGTGCCACTAGGCACACTCTATGTTATCAGGTTATCAGAGCAAAAACTATGCTCTGTTCGCTAACGCCCCCCCCGCCCCCCCCCCCCGCAAATCAGACCCTAGTGACCCCCCAGCAAATCAGTACCTAGTCGAAACGGGGGTACGCTCACTCGCTCTATGTTTATGTGCTTAAGCTCGAAAACACAAGCAGTGCGTGCGCGATTTTTGTGCCTGCTTCGAGCTTTAGAACACAAACATTGCGCTCAAAATTCTTTGAAGTGATGGGTCTAATTTGTGGGGGGGAGGGGTGGGCCGTTAGCGAGCAGAGCATAGTTTTTGCTCTGATAACATAGAGCTTGCCTAGTGGCATACTCTTATCATTATGTACTCTTGATATTACTGGTTGTTTCACTGCTACAGACCTGAATTCGCACCGGCATACTCCTGGCTATGTCCTTTTAGCACCGTAACGGCGCCAGCAAGACTCACAATTCGTTTACTATTATTGCAACAACTGGGTCCATCGATCGTCGGTGACATAGCCTTACGGCATCTGATGACAATATCTGAACATTCATAGGAAATTTGCAGCATCATGGTGGAAATTGTCTCCTTTTTACTGAGTAGAACTGATTCCATCTTTGGGATAGTGTGAAACGCGTTTATCGTTCTCTCTGCTACTACATTTGTCATATTGTAGTAGTCAAAGTACCATGGCGCTGGAAAGATGGATCCAAGAATGAAATCTATTGCAGGAAAATCGTGTTGGCTAATGTTACTGCTGTTTCCAAAGTAGCGCTGCATTACAGCAACGTCGTATCTAAAATTAAAAAAAGGACACTTACAAAGTGGGAAAGCATCGTTGACTCTAAATTGTTGTGGTTAATTATGTAAACACAGTTGTTAGGTAGCTAACAGTTATTTCAATTAGTGCACTGTGCAGGATGGTATACCTGGATACAGTTGCCAGACCAGCGAACTCTTGTTATGGCACGCATCTGTGGACAAGACAAAAGATTTTATCTCGATTCCTGAGTTTTCATTAGGGATATACAACGGAGAGCTGTATTTAACGCTTTTAATACATTTTTCGCAAACAGACAGGGGCAGCTTACTTTCAATGCTCACTAAACACAGCCTTCTTGAATTGTCAACTACGTCTGTCTACGTGCAAGCTGAATAATATAGAATTTTTGTTCTGCACCAGCCAATTTGAATAAACTGGCAAACATTCCACAGAACAGGATCTCGAGCGGTGTGGACACATTCGAGTGAGCGGACACTGGTGCAGACGCCTGTTTCTCCCTAAATAGGCGCCAACGGTGTGCTAAACTGGCGACGCCGTATTGGTTAACTTTGGAGAAGGGGTAGGGAAGCCAGGAGAAAGCTCCAACGAAACGACAAGCAAAGAATCGGATAAAGCCCTGCAAGGGAATCGTTCGGACCCAAGCCGAGTAAAAGGAAAAAGCTAACATTTTCACATGTCCAAGTGTATCAAGACACCTGTGAGATATACCGGTGCGCCATAGCGGAGGCAAAACAAGGAAGCCATTACACAGTCATTCGGGAAGTGGTCTGTTGCATAGACCAAACTGGTGCAATTATTTTATGGGGGACTTTACTGACAGACAGAAAGGGATCTGGGGACAGACTGAAATGAATATTATCCTAACATTTGTCAAAATACAAAACACTATATGTTAGTTTTTTGTTCCGACCCAACCGTTTCAGAACCGTATACCTTCTTGTGTATCAGCTACCATGCTTAGTCCAGAAAATATGGTTTCTGTCATAGTGTTATCGTTACTGAGCGCCGCACTTAACGTAGCGCTAACGAAATCCAGTTTGTGCAATGTCGCAACGCCGTAGTTTGTAGAATTTCAAAACGTATATAAGCAATAATAAGCTATTAACAACCTTAATCTGGTATTTTCTTGGATACTACGCATAAGGTTACAAATGAAGGAGCTGGAAAGGAAGATTAGTGTGCTTCTATATAACACCAACCTTGCCGGGGGGCAATTGTCATGTGTGGGTTCTATCCCCACCTCATGTTCAAATGTTTCATGTCTAGGTGCTGTAAGGGCAACTTCATTTCTTTAGTCTACTATCTTATACTACTATATAATTTGGCTGCTAATATAGCACCAACCTTGCCAAGGGGGCAATTACGATGTCAGGTATGGTCAGTTTATCCACTTTTTTGATGTAGTGACTAGAGTGAACTTCTCCATTCCTATAGGTTTGGCCAATTCCTTTGACTGATACGTAGACAAATAGAATGCAAACCATCATAGACACTAGCCACAGTGTGAAGGTCCATTTATCATCATAGGAGAGCACTTCTTTCACGCCCGGTTGCACTGTCCTGTCAGCGATAAATAGCCGCAGAGACATTGATAAGTAAAGAGAAAATCTTATTTACTAAAACAGAGCTTGCTGTCGTGATATTCGTTCAGTTAATTATAGTGTTAGAAAAATTTAATGAAATGAAAGAAGTCGTACACAACCGGTCGACTTCGAAAGGGCTGGGGGGAAGGGTGGCAGCAATTCTATATTTATACTCATACCTTATGTTTAGATTCCTATATTTAAACCACGCACCAGCCCCACGGCTCTGAAAGTTCTAGACACCAGTTCTAGACATAAGACCAAACGGAAATCGTTTATTCCAAAATCTTAAAAAGTCTTCGTTTGTGCTTAAAAAAGAGTTAACAGAGTTATAACGTAACTTGTTAGAGAAAACAAGTTGGTTATGTGTACATGGAAAGGTGGTGAATCAAATAGGCTTAACTCCGCCATTAAATAGATGAAAATTTTAAAATTTATCGAGTCAAATTGAATTCTGCTTTTTTCATGAATGGGTTTAATTTATCTCAGTTCAATTTTTTTGGACATTTTGCAATCAAGTTTAATCCCAATCGATAGACGCATGTTAAGCAGGTTTAGATATGGAATGTGAAAAATTAATAATCAACCGGCATAAATAATCTGATCAATCTTTATACGATAAAGTGTTGTTGCTAACCGTGAGCTGAGAGTGTTCTAATTGCGTATTTCATTGTTGATGGCCGGACGTTTTTCATTTTTATTTGTAGTTTATATGTAATTAATATTCCTAGAGGGCAGCTGGAAACAAGAGTGCATAGAAGGATGTGTAGACCATTTTTTGCGGAAACTCTTTGAAACAACCTTCAATCTGATGTTTGTGCGTATAGCATTAAACACAGCTCTTTTTATGTGGTTCAACCCGTACGGCCTCTTCGTAGCTGCAGGCCGTCTCAGGAATTACATCCAAACAGCGGAGATGTAAATACGGTATATCGAAAACATGGTCTCCAAGCCAAGCTGGTGCATGGTTAATGCCGTCCCCCAAGGCAACTGCTCGCCAGGATCACATCAGGCTATTACATCTCTAAGCTCTTTAAATGTAGAAAAAACTGTCACTGAACTGTATGAGAGACCTTAATGACAGACGTCAACTTATGACGAACTTGTACTTGACGTTTAGTTGACTCCAACATAGGACAGAGAGGGCTCTGCAGTCAGCTAAGCAAAACAGAGTACTAAACTGAAACAGAAACCATATCCTCAGACTCACATAAAATAAATCTGGACAGATGCATCCATCCAGAGAGATCAAGCCGTGATCAAAAATGGTTGGGTGCAAACAAATAAAGAATGCTAAGTATTGGTAACTATAGGGCCTATCTAGACTTAGACCAAGGAGCGTGGTACTTATCTTACTTCACGGTGGCATACGGCGAGAAATCGAAGACTTCTACTCATAAGGCTTTAGATCAAGCTACCTAGTGAGGGTCTAGCCCGATCCAGACTGTGTGTCGTAATGAGCGTGCGATCTAAAACATCCTAGATAGGATATTTATAGGATATTTAGTGTTTAGGGTAGCCACACTACCTATCAGGGATGGAAACTGGGTCACTTTTTGTGACCCATGACCCACTCGACCCAAACGCAAATTTGACCCAGACCCAAGGTGACCCATGAAATTTTAAAATGTCGTGACCCAGACCCAAATGACCCAAGCGTTTTCATGACCCAGACCCAACTGACCCAAGAATTTTCGTGACTCAGACCCAAATGACCGAATACAATAACGTGACCCAGACTGACATTACCTAAACGTCTTTGTGGAAAGGTTTTGAAACTCTCTTTCTTAAGTTTTGGAAAGAGGCAAGAATACCTAAGTACATTCCTCTCTTTTAATGAAACTAGGTCAGCAGTTTGTTTTTCTTACAAAGAATCAGTTAAACATGAACCGGCGTAAGTTCAATAGAAATGTGTCCACTTTGGTACGTGGCTTTTACTGTGTGAACACGCTCAAATAGAATGGCAGGACAAGTCACACCTAACTCAGCTGGTTTCTGCAAAATGAGTACTAAATTTAATTAAATTGGGAGTGATCGCGCCGAAGGCGCGAAAAGTTTTTAGAAACGGTGTGATTACCCTTAAAACTAGCTAACATTCCACCACGAAAACTGAAATTGGAAGCTAGTTTAAAGATTTGGCAAGACCCTGTGACCCAGGCCCAAAATGACCCACTAAAAATTGCTGACCCAGATCCAAAGTGACCCACAGGAAGCTTGACCTAGACCCACCCTGACCCAAAGGTTTCACAAAATCAGTGACCCAAGACCCAGTGACCCAAGCAAAAATAGCGACCCAAACGACCCATGACCCAGTGACCCATGACCCAGTTTCCATCCCTGCTACCTATGTAGGTTCATTGCACAATTTTGCTCTCCAATGACCACCATAGAAGTTAATCAGTTTAGCTCTTTCAGGTGGACATGGTTAAAACAGTTTTAACGACAGACTTACCGGTGGGTTTCTAGCCAAAAATACAAAAGGCTTTACTGACTAAATTTAGTTTGATTTTTTGTGGACAACTTTTGTGGAAGCTCATTACTACAATATCACATCTGGGGCCAATGTTGTCAACGTCTAAACCCGGGTTAAGTCTCTAACCCGGGTTAACGTTTCCGTGTTAAAGATAGGAGAGTAAACTCGGATTAGCGAGTTAATCCGGGTTTAGACGATGACAACATCGGCCCCTGGTGTTTGTTTACACAGCACAAAACAACTATCATCGTAAGTGGGTCACAATCTGGGGCCAATATTATCAACGCCCAAACCTGGGTTAAGTCACTAACCCGGATTAAATTCAAATGTTAACGATAGCCGAGTAAACTGCTGTCCGTTTCCAAAACATCGGCTAAGGAGTGGTGATGCAAGGATTGTGGATTGGTTCATAGTCTCCAAGCCAAGCTGGCGTTTGGCTAATGCAGTCCCTCAAGGAAAAAGCAGTCCTGCATTCTCCGACTGAAGTTGCTCCCCCTGCATGGGAACAGCTGCTGAACGATGCCTGAATGCTTAGGAGTTGGCCCGAGATGTTGTTTTGAAAAGTTGAGGTACAGAAAAACCGTGGAAGGAGAAACCGAGCTCTGGACAACATAGTGGGAAAGAATCATGTAAAAACTGACATGTAAATCAATGAAATGTAAATTAAATAAATGATCATGTAAATTTAGAAACAGCTGTCACTAAAACGTTTGAGAGAGTCTTCAACTTTTGGCGAAGCTGCATTTGCCGATTAGTTGACTCAAGTATAAAACAGAGAGCTCATCAGTAAGATTAGCAAAACAGAGTTCTAAACGAAAACAGAAATCATATCCTCAAACTCATGGCTATTTGTGATCATTAGATTTATGTTTAAGTTTAAAACCCACTTGCGTGAGAAGGCTTGAGATGATAGGACCGCACTTCTTGACATCCCTTTACCTTACGTTTAGCAAATGAATCAAAATAAAAGTTATTAAGGGAAGTTAAATGGCTCTGAACAAACTTGTTTATCAAAACTGCTATTGAGTTTCTGAATCGAACTTCATAACAGATCAAGCAATGACCAAAACGGCTTGGTGCAAATGCAAAATAAGTACTTTTAGCGATAGCACCTATCTGCTATCAAGGCTTCTCACCCCAAAGAGATATGGGAAGCCTTTATTTGCAGATACCGAATCTGATACAGCAATACTGATCTTGACGCTGTGCTAACTCCGGCAGAACATTTCGTCTGAACATTTTTGATTTGGTTCATTTTAGAGCTGCGCGATTGCGGCTACTTTCTCTCCGAATCCTGCAGGACCAAGTGTCAGTAATTCGTCATTCAGATGTCAGTTGTTCGCTTACAGTAAGCCGAAATCAAACTAAGGATTTATCCCCAACGGGTAACTCCAGTGTGTTGAAGAGTTCGGGAATTAAAATAAATATAAAAATGAGTCCATAATATTGCATTGGATAATCTGTCTGCGTTTATTTGTGTTTTAGTTTGAATTTAGGTCGGCTATTAATTTTCTAAAATTAATGTAAATTAGCAACAAATTTGTCCAGCCTGTTGGTTGGTTGGTTATTAAATTTTGCATATTTCCCAAAACGACGCATCAATCGGTGAACGTGATTGTGGCACTGTAAAGTTGCAATTGGAGACTGTCGGAAAATCTGCTATAGTTTGCGCGACTGTGTGAGCTTAAACCCACCATTCGATTTACAAATAACATGTAGCGATACTGATGAACCGCCGAAACAAAAATGGACGGTAGAAAACGTCCCTAGTGTTTGTTTAGTTAATGTTAACCGGGGAATAAATATCATGACCAAAGGAGTGCCGACGCATTAACTTCAATTCATTTTGCTAAATCAAGTTACCGCTTGATTGTTACCATTTGACTAATCTTGGATAATTTGTAATTTACAGTTTGCAGTAATCTTTAAGAATCTTCTGTTGGCATAAATTACCATCTGCCTGATCTGAGTGCAGGGCCTTCCTCCTGCCCGACCCCTTTCTCCAGCTTTAGTTCTTTTCCTTAAACCTTTCGTGCCAGGTGAGCAGATTTGCGCTATTTTATCCCCATGGATCTACGGGGGGAAGCTTTGGTCTTTTGGATCAACGTCAGAAGCCCTGGATGTGACTGCAATTGCACTAGTTTAGACTTGTTGCGGCCGAACTGTAGGTACAGCAGAACTACTTGAGGGTCAAGTTTTTGTCCGCGATTCCAAGCATTTCTGTGCAAGTGCTCTGTTTTGCTGGTTATACCAAAATACATGCTTTTACTTTTACGACAGAAAATTTGTACAGACCCATTTTGTATGACTGAGTCTCAAGAATTCACTTTGGCCGTTGACTGCAGTTAAAAATGAAATTTATAATTTTATCATATCGGTTATTTTTGCTTACACCATAGTTGGAGTTTCCTTCTGCGATGTCTATTGGGAATGATTGTTGTACAGCAGCCTTGTTAAATATTAAGGTCGTTCAATGCGCTTTTTACAAATCTTAGTCTGTTTTTCATACGTTACGTTACGTTTATTATGTGGAAATTGCCGTTCTGCCATTCTACTTGGGCTAAATCTGTAGGATGTTTAGTAGCAATAAAGCTTAACTATCCCAATAATCTACTTTTATTGCAATCATGGTTTTCCAATTTCCGCTTTATTTCAGTATATATTTCTTGTATCCAACTATTCACCGTTGTCTACTCGCAATGGCTCAAATTGCATTTGGCTTTTTCCTGGCTGCTACCTTTACGTTAATTTTCTCAACACAGGAGAATTGCTACGAGACATCAGTGGAATGTGAGCAGAAATGTACAAAGGCCCTGGAATTGTGCCAGAAATCGATTGATCGAATCTGTTGTATCAGAAGAGTCAAGCGGCAATTATTCTTAGGTTGGGTTCATGGTGTTCCAGGAATTCCAGCGTTTTCAAAGAAGGGGAACTGAAAAAGGTTCAAAGAAGCTATTTAAAGAAACGTCTTGGGGCCTTTTCAGGAAAGGGTAGAGTAGAGTAGAGTAGAGTTAAAAATAGCTGTTTTAACTCGTTTTAACTCCACTCAAGCTTGAGTTTACCTCTTTTAACTCTTTCATGAAAAGGATCGAGTTAATTTTAACTCTACTCTGCCCTTTCTTGAAAAGGCCCTTAGTTTTGATTGAATCATATGAAAATTAGATGTTTTCCAGCTACGTTAGTTGTAGTCAGAGTTTCAGTTTGAGTTCGTTCCATATATAGGCGATAAAGTTAATATAATGCAAAATTGAATAACTATAGACCAGCCTCTGCTCAATATTGTAATAAAATAGCAGCTTAAAAGTCCTTAAGTTTTGAGAAAAAAAGTGAAGCTAGTTTCAGTCTGAGTTTCAGGTCTACCCTAACTATAGTCTCACCAAAAGCCCTCGGAACGTAGATGCAACAGTCGAAGTTGGCGTATGCAAACTATTATTTTTAAAATCGTGAGGAGAACACAGAGTGGTCAAAAACAAACATCCCAACGTTTTGCTCAGTTGGCCAAGTTGTAGCAATTTCAAACACTGGGTGATACTCTTAAGGAAGACTTGTCAGCTCTGCCGGTTCAAGCTTAAATATAATCAAGAGTTCATAATAACTAGAGTGTCACAAGCTTCAATCTCTTAGTCATTAGGCTGGGCGACATGATCTGCACGATAACGGCTGACCCCCCCACAAATTATACCCATCACGTCAAAGAAATTCGCACGCTATGCGTGTGTGCTGAAGCTCGAAATAGACGCACATTGAACCAACTGACTAGTTGTGTTTTCGAGCTTTAGAACGTAGGCATAGTGTGCGAATTTTTCTGAAGTGATGGGTCTAATTTGTGGGGGGGGTCAGCCGTTATCGTGCAGATCATGTTCCCAAGCCTAATAACTAAGAGATTGACGCTTGTCACACTCTTAGTTATTATGTATCTTTGATATAATCTAACTAAGGAACCGTGTCAAAAATAAAATCGTGTATACGATGAAATTTACACGAATTCCAAACGTTTTCCTTAAAGCTTACACGAATTTTACACGTTTCTTTTTGTAGTACTTTTTGTCCCTGTCTTTTTGCTTTTCGGTAGCAGCAGCGTTCTTGCAGCTTACCACATTCATATCAACGCGTGAAAAAGTTAAGCACAAGGTTTTTCCTTCGTTTTCTTGTAGCACTGAATCGCTTATTTGACTGGATTACCTACAAAAACTAGAAAACAGATTACATCAAAACAAGCCGCTTACATGATTTTGACACGAATTAAATCGTGTAAGTAAATCGCGTACACGATGAATTTTAGGTACATTTTTGACACGATTCCTAAACTGCACAAAAGCGAAGGCTCATAAATCTTTCTTTATCATGTGGAACATGGTAATGAGTACCTAATAAAGGAAATACTGTAAAAACTGGGCAGTATTTGTGAATCAAAATAAAATCATAATGACTACGCATTGTAATGGCAGGTGAAGTTGGAGTGACTGGCTTAAGCCCTGGTCGTCTGCCCATTTGGGCGTTTCTTCGTTCAAACGTAGACTCAATTAAAATGAAATTGACCGTTTGCCAGAATGGAGGTGTCCGTTTGGGCGTAACAAAAGTTGTTGTTTAACATTTTCTTACGCCTAAACACCCCAACGGACAGACGACCAAACGGACAAGCATGTATAAACCGGACTTTAAGGTAATGTGAAAAAGTTTTCATAAAAAGGTCAACCAAACACGGTCAATTTTAAGTCAGCTCACCAGTGACCGCAAGCTGCTTGCAAAGCTTGGGTGACAGATAGAATGGCCACAAAACAATTATTGGAAATTTATTAGAGATAATTGACCATTTTCGAGTGTGTTTGCACGGACATGTAGATTCTACGAACAATTTTCGACTACTATCAAAATGAGCAAATCAGAGGGAACTGATTACCACTTAAATGCGATGACTTGATTGATGGCTAATTTAGAACAATTCCTAACCAATTTTTTATTCTTCGGTTTATTCAGCCTTCTTCTGTCCACGCTTTTGACGGACTCCCTTAGGACGACTCCGCTTAGTAAATCTATTTATCTAAAGTAGTTATCTAGTAAAGTTATCTAGTAAATCTTAGTTAATTTCACAATTGTTGAGGTCATAGAAGCTGTTTATTTCATAGTCGTAGTCATAGAAGTAGTAGTCGTCGCAGCCCTCGTCATCTGGGTCGCAGTAACAGTTTGGAGCATCGTCAGCCTGGTACCTGAAGACCGCCGTTTAATAGTCGTCGTATTTCAAAACCCAAGCCATTGTATTACATCTCATCTCACATTCGTCTTTGTCCTCTGCCCAAACTGAAATGACAAACTGACACTGTGGGCAAGCCGGTGTCACGGTGAAATTTTTCCCCCTAAAAATTTTTCCCCCCGGAAAAATTTCACCGGAGAAATATTTCCCCCCGGAAAAGTATCACCAGTGAAATTTTTCCGGGGGGAAATATTTCACCGATACACTGTAATTGAAATTTTCAAGCAACTATCAACTTTCCAACCTATTTCTTAACTAGAATATTATCTAATCAATTGAATAGAATATTATTTTTTGCCTCGCATATTTTTTATAAAATTATCAAATAAGGAATGATCTCAACTCTCAGGAACTAAAGTGACTCCCAAAATTTAGGATAATATTTGTTTAGCGGGAATTATTCCTTTTTTAGAGTACTGAAACATAATTTTTTAGTAAAGTCGTTACAGAAATGCTCAATGGGAAAGATTAAATGACTGCACTTGATCATTACTATCCACTGTGTTAATATGTTTTTGATCGTGTTCCCCTCACATTTATTTGCGGTTTCAGAATTTCTGGGAAAAGGGATCAAAAACGAAGGAGCAGAAAAACTCCATAATTAATTCTTCTGTCCCCAAATTTTCGAATATTTATTTGTGGTTTATTGTATTAAATTTTTCACTAAATAAGATTTAGTTTAGATTAACCCAATTATTAACCGAATTTTAAATGTCCAGTAAACTATATATACTTTTTTAAAATTTTTTGTAATAACTTTTCACTAAAGTATTTTTAAATTTCTGATTTAAAATAAAAATTAAATTTAGTTTAAAATTTAAATTTACTAACGATGGTATATCGACTCGCTCTGCTTGCTCCACATCGAAAACAAGACTTTCGAGAAAGGGCTAAGCTGTTGTTGAACGAGTTTAGACCTTTTCATAAACGATATTAAAGAATTAAATATTAATATTAAACGATATTAAACGATATCAAAGAACAGCGATTTTTTTTAGCCAAAACACATTTTTCAGACGTTAAGCAAAAAAGTGATTTTAAGCAAACAATTCTGGCGAAGCCGGAAAATTTCTGGAAATTTTAGTCGTAAAACATATTTTTTGGCTAATTTTCTTACCCCTTGTGAGAGCAATTTCGCGACCCCTTGTGGACGACTTCGCCGAGGGTGGTCCCCCCTTGTCCGCCTGTGCTGTGCTCTATGTACTCTTTCCAGAAAATTTTAAAGAAGTAGTTTACTGGACATTTAAATTTGGATTAATAATTGGGTTAATCTAAACTAAATCTTATTTAGTGAAAAATTTACTACAATAAACCACAAATTTTTCTGCTCCTTCGTTTTTGATCCCTTTTCCCAGAAATTCTGAAACCGCAAATAAATGTGAGGAGAACACGATAAAAAACATATTAACACAGTGGATGGATAGTAATGATCAAGTGCAGTCATTAATCTTTCCCAATGCGCATTTCTGTAACGACTTTACTAAAAAATTATGTTTCAGTACTCTAAAAAAGGAATAATTCCCGCTAAACAAATATTATCCTAAATTTTGAGGGTCACTTTAGTTCCTGGGAGCTGAGATCATTCCTTAATTGATAATTTTATAAAAGTATGCCAGGCAAAAAATAAGATTCTATTCAATTGATTAGATAATATTCTAGTTAAGAAATAGGTTGGAAAGTTGATAGTTGCTTGAAAATTTCAATTACAGTGTATCGGTGAAATCTTTCCCCCCGGAAAAATTTCACTGGTGATATTTTTCCGGGGGGAAATATTTCTCCGGTGATATTTTTCCGGGGGGAAAAATTTCACCGGTGAAATTTTTCCGGGGGGAAAAATTTTTAGGGGAAAAATTTCACCGTGACACCGGCAATTCGTCAATTCGCACGAGCTATATATTTGAAAATTTTTTACAGGTAACAGACGCACTTGAACCAACTGACTGGTTGTGTTTTCCAGCTTCAGCGTGCATGCACAGGTTTCGTTCTAAATTGCTTTGATAAGAGGGGTCTGATTTATGGAAGGGATTAGCTTATAAGCGTGCAGAGGATGTAGCGAGCTGAAAACACATAGTGTATAACGGTTGTCATACTTTTATGTATTGTGTACTCTTGGTATAATACTAATCGCACTTACCATATTGCAGAAGCTATTAAAACAGGTTTACATACTTGAGAAACAGGATTCTGTCAATCCTGAAAATAAAACAACAATAGCTCCTCTCAAATGATGAACGTATACAACGTGTTAGACAAACAGTATTTTAATTTAAATGATCATCTATTTACAGTAATGCGGTGGTGTTTTTCTAGACCTAACAAATTAAGGTAATTAAGGTAATTGTAAGCTTATTGTTGAGAACTGAGTATTGCAGTTTTCACTAATTAGTTGTGCTGCTCAAAATAATACAAGAGTATCCATTGCAATAAAAGAGGTACCTACGAAAGCAACCGCCAATGCTGTGATGCAAATTATGATTTGCAATTTCATTGATGACAAGCGCTGAAAAATAAGAATAATAGTTCTATATATTGAAACAAGACTGCCCCAAAAGCAATCGTATTCTATTGTAAAGATGGCGGCATTCTCATTCACAAAGAAGAAGTGGAACCTATGTTTTACAAACTTCTGCCTTCAAAGTTGACTTTGGAGACCTATGTCTTATAGTTAAGATTGCCTGTAGTTTTGACATAATTTCAGATTTTAATTGTTTACTTTTTGCATTACTGTAGTTATTTGTGGTTGTGGCAAATCAAATTTTATGGTTCCTACCTCGCCAGTCTTTTGAACTTTGTATTGTATTTATTCAAACTTGACCTGGAACAGTAAAATACCTCCCCGCTGTTTCAGCTCTTATTTGCCTGAAAATAAGTGCTGAAACAGCAGCTGGAAGTGTTGCTGTGTCAAGTTTGAATTAAATTTTTAATACAAAGTTCAAAAATTTGGCGAGGCAAAATTGCCGTGATTTGCCACATTTTTACAAATAACTACAGTAATGCAAAGTAGGCAATTAAATCGAGTATGAAACTACAGGCAATCTTAACTGCCAAGACATGGGTCTCCAAAGTCAACTTTGAGTATGTATAGGTTCCATAACTGTGAATGAGAATGCCCGTATCTTTTACAATGGGAATACGATTGCTTTTGGAGACAGTCTTGTTTCAATATATAGAACTATTATTCTTATTTTTCAACTTATCATCAATGAAATTGCACATGCATATTTCATCTGTATTGGCGAGTTGCTATTGCAATGAGATTCTCTTAGTATTATTTTGAGCAGCACAACAGTAGTGAAAACTGCAACTACTCGGATTCTCAACAAACTTACAATGCATTTGTTGGGTCATACACTGAAATAGATGATCTGCAAAATTAAAATACTGTTTGTGCATTGTCGGTCATTTGAAGGATATTGTTGTTTTATTTCGGAACGACGAGATATATTTCTCAAGTATGTAAACCTGTTTTAATAACTTCTGTAAATGGCAAGTGCGATGTATTATATTTTCAAAATTTTTGTATATAAAAGTATGACAGCCGTGCTACAAAAATGTGTTCGAATTTCTAGCGTCTCTCTCTGCACGCTTTTATAAGCAATCCCTTCCATAAATCGAACCCTCTTTATCAAGCAATTTAGGAGCAAACACGTGCATGCACACCAGCTGTAACCAGTCGGGTGGGAATTCGTCTGTTACCTGTAAAAAATTTTCCGGAAATACGCAACTCGTGCAAGTGACGAGGTACCAGTACGGCGAAATTTTCCCCTCCCATTTTTCCCCGGAAAAATTTCACCGGTGAAATTTTTCCCCGGAAAAATATCACCGGAGAAATATTTCACCCCGGAAAAATATCACCAGTGAAATTTTTCCGGGAGAAAATTTCACCGATACTTTTTTAGAAATTTTCAAGCAACTATCAACTTTCCAACCTATTTCTTAACTAGAATATTATCTAATCAATTGAATAGAATCTTGATTTTTTGCCTAACATGCTTTATAAAATTATCAATTAGGAATAGTCTAAACCACGAGGAACTAAAGTGACCCTCAAAATTTGAGATAGCTATTTGTTTGTAAAGTGCTATTCAGCACACAGAGTACTGAAACATAATTTTTTAGTAAAAGTCATTTTAAATGCGCATTGGGAAGAATTAATGACTGCACTTGATCATTACTATCCATCCACTGTGTTAA
>JASAND010013723.1:0-24884 GCA_030248195.1 Trissonchulus latispiculum
ATATATATATCAATATGATGACTATATATATACATATACATTTATATGTTTGTGTTAATAAATTCATGTCACCATTCATTCATTCAACATTTCTGACGGCATTCGTATCATAGGTCATATGAGGGTGTAGTATATACTTTCAGCACTCGCCGTTGCACAAGCGGAACGCAAATTACACCGCCAATGAAGGAAACCTATACGGCAATTGTCGATTTCTGATTCCATACCGCGCTCTTTACGCAATTCTCAGACGATGCCACCCCACTCCGTACAGTTATACCCCGTGTTGCACGTCAGCAAAAACACTACTGCCGCGCAACCATGCAGCGACATCGCAGTAGGCATACGAAACGCACCTATGTTAGTTTGCTGCTAATCGAGTCACTTAAATACCTATACTCTAATATAAAAACATTCCACCCACAGCCGAATGCTCAATGGCCGTCAGACATAAAAGTATCGACGCGCCGTGATCATGCTCATCGCGTTCGGCGACCTCGATAACCCCTGCATGCGCCCCACCAAATGGCCTGCGTCCAGGACATTTACGCTCCGCTTTAATTGGCTTGCGCGGTCGGGACTTAGAAAATTTTCCGAAAATGGCTTTTTGGTCGGACCAACTTTGGGCCGGCCGCCTGAACGATCTCTGACAGATATCGAAAATCGCCTCGGTTGTGACACGTACCCATCCCAAAGTTTCTTACGCAACAAGCCGCGTCTCTTTGGCTTGTTCTCTGAGCCCTGTAGCTGTGACACAAAATCGTGCCATCCCAGCGGTCAGGCCAGTTTTGGCCGGCCGCACAGGTGGCTGGCTGGGCCGGGCAGCGGAAAATTGTCCGAAAGGTACGTTAACACAAATATATACCACTACGAGTCTACTAAGATTACGTTTTGTTTTGTGTGTTTGTTTAATGTATACATATTGTACGTATGTGTTTACATTTAATTTGCTTTCAGTGGGAAAATGAGTTGGACGATATCTTGTCCCTGGCTGTGCAGGATGCAGACGAGTGGGTTCAAACAATTGCGGATCTGTTGAAGCAGTTTCCAGGCACCGGAGCTCTGTCCTTTGCCATGGAACAATCCGATGGCCATTTCGTCAGAACTTTGCCAGAGCTGAAAAAGACAAGTCAGTCTGATAACATCCTGTATTGATGATGATTATGTACGTCGCTTGTGTAAATTTCTAATCATGATAGAGCAGTTTTTACTTTTTTCATGCTTCTGCTTTGTTTGCCCAAAATGTATTAAATACAGCGATTATGTATATAATGATGTTAGTGTCGTCAGGAAGCGAAAATTGTCGCGAAAATGCCTGTTCAGCTGCTTGCCACAGCCACAGTATATATCCGAACAATTATTCCGTTTGAAAAGGATCAGCATATCATACTTTTAAGCAGACTTCGTTATACTGTTAGTATATACGTATGCATAATTGTTTTTGCTAAATTACTTATCCACATACGTACGTATAGCTGTTGTGCTTTTATTTCAGCACGAGCTCATTCTCGCAGCAGCACTCAAGCGTTGCCTATAGACGCGTTGTATATGAGTAAGAATGCTCTTAGTGCGGTGCAAGGAGCTGCTCCTGTTGCCGAAAAACATTTTGCCTTGAAACGTAAACCGAAGTCTGCCTTGCTTAAGGCTGATTTGATCACTAAGGGTATGCAGGTTTGTTTATTTCACAATTTAAAAATTTCGTTGTTGTTATGTGTGATTCAGCGGTTTTTGTGTAATCTTACTAGAACTTTGAGAGAAAAGATGAAAGTACCGTTTACGAGTCTCGCAGTATTGCAGTGCACGGTACAGTATGTCCTAGAATCAGAGTTTGTTGTGTGAAGCCTTTTCGCAGGTCTCTTGTTATCTTTCCACATACGCACTTTTGATTTCTATTCTCAGAAGCTTGTCTAATTAAGGGGATGGGGCTACGAATTTCACTAAAAGTTCGATGTTGGAAAAGCTAACTAGTCTTTTGCTACGTATTAGTATTAGGTTTGGTGCAAAATATTTAAAGTTTGAATTGAAAGAATTCCACGTAGCGTTCGTAGGCGTCCTGTGCAACCTTCGCGAGTTGGTGCTGTCGGTCAGTAACTCGACATGAGACACATACAAACTTCGCTGTACGTTGAACGCTATGTTCAAGGCTTCAATGTGTATACAGTGCCCAAATTTTGCAGAGCTAGTCCTGACATGTAGTACTTTGATATTGTGTAATTAAAATCTTATAGGATTGTATATGTACTTTTCTGTGCGATACGATCAAAGTGCGAAAAATTGTGCGTGGTTAGGTAGGTCCATACGGGTGGTGGTTAACCAAGATCTTCTGAGCTGTGGTTAATCAAATAAGCCCAAATTTTGTCCACTTAATGCGCGAAGTATCTGTCTCAATTCCTGTGAAAATTGCGTGATTTCGTTTATTTCTGCGTTCGCAGTGCTAGTTTGCACTCGCAATATTGCAGCTGTTATTTGGTGGCATTTCGAAGATGTGAGTCAATTACTCCAAAGTACTCTGGCTGTCCTCGTACTCGGCTCTACTCTATCGTCCGAAACATTGCACATTACAAGCCAGTGACCAGGGGCGTAGGCAGGGGAGGGCCAGCGGGGGGAATTCCCTCCCCGAAACCAATTTGCCCCCAGAAAAATTTGCCTTGTCGGGAACATTTTATAAACTTTTCGCGCCATAGGCGCGAATTTTATTAATTAACTCAGGAAAATTATTTGCGCATCAAAATACACTTCTAAATTTTTACTTTTATTCCTTTACCTGCCTATATATTTTAGTTAAAGATCGAACATTTTGCACTTATATATATATATATTATGATCTATATAACAAGTTTGTTAAAATTGTTGTCCAAAAATCGTTTCAGTGAACGAATTTATACAGGAATTTAAAATAGCGCAATCCTTATTTATGCCAGTTGGTAATTAGTCTTGGTAAACGTTTTCATTATAATTTTTGTTGCAACTTACAAAAATTTAGCAGGTTCCTGGGGGCTCTGCACCCCAGACCCCCCACAGCTATTTCAGCATGTTCAGTTGGTACGTATGTAAGCGTAAGTAATGTAGAAGTAAGTATGTAGAAGTAATGCGAAAGAAACCTGAAACGAGAATAGCGATTTTGAAAAATTAGGGTAATGTTAAAAAAATTTTTGGATGTGCCCCCCTGAAATTTTTTTTTCCTGTCTACGCCACTGCCAGTGACTCTGCCAAGATGAAAGTTAGGAATGTGCTACGTAGGCTACGCAATAACCACTCCTCGCTCCACTGGTTAAAAATGCTTGATTGCTTTCTGGAAGTACGGGGGAAGCTCCAAAAAAGCTTTAAAACATTGTAAAGCGCTTACTGAACTAAGGAGGCACCATATCGAAAAACTTCAGCGGATCAAAGAACCCTTATGAGCGCTTTTTCGGCAAAATTGACTCCATTTTTACTGCGCTTAGCTAGCTTTTCAGCCCTGCTTCGAAGGCTATTTCTTAAAGAAGTGGCAGAGCACCTAAACCGGAAGACCAAACCCCTCGAAACGTAGCCACAGTTTAGCCACAGTTTGCCTCTACGCAGAGAGCCTAAGAACCGGTAAGTGTAAAGATGGGGTATGCTCAGGGCTGACAATTTTACTAGATTGAAAACGGCGCACGGTCACCTCGCTACTTTTTGCCAAACTTTAAATTTTGACCTGTTATTGCTGCAAAAGGAAGCAACGCTCGTAAGCCGTAATACGTGTATTAGTACTAGTAACAGTTAACATCCTTGACAAAAAGTTTCAGAATTGGTCAAATCGTTAATTCACTATAGCTGAACAAGGCTTTTTGGAAAACGCCCATTTTCGCACCGCAATTTATACTTTGGCGTCCTGCTAAAAACGGTGCGTATGAGATTGTTGCCCGCCCCAAAATTTTTAAATTTGATACGTTAGCTTACGCTGGGCAAACAAGTAGCTCTCTTTGACGATGTCGTGCCAACTTTCGACTGTAGCACGACCCCTTAACCGTTTGTATCCGCATATTTCAGCTAGCGAAGCCGCTCTACAAGTTAAAACAAAAGGAGGCTCTCTATCCTCTGTTGTGCCGATTCGATCCAGGAATATGGCCAGAAAAATGGATAATACAGGTTTTTATTTATCTTGATACTATGTGTAATTTATACAGTTTTATTACTGGTTTTACGGTTTCTATTGCTTTATTTAATCTTTTTCGTCTTCGTGCTTATCTGTTGTGTTTGCTCCAATGCTCCTGTTTTAGCTCCAATGAAAGGCTTACCAACGCAGAATCAGGCAAAGACATCTGGTGGCTTTGGTCCAACCAAAACATTTTCTCGACCCACTGCTCCTAAGAAGGAAGGTGGCGTCAAGGTACCACATATGCCTAGTTTCACATAGAGTATTTCAGAGAGAATGACTTGGTTTTAAAGTTAACGGTTGAAACAGTGTATGTACGTCATCTCCTGCTTAGATACATGAGGTGGCAAATGTAGACATTAGGAGACCTCTTTTACGTGATACTAGTTTTACTGTAGGTTTTGTACTTGAATTGTTTAGGCACTTCCAAGAGATCTTTTATGTTTTCCACTGATTACTACTCTGAAAGCTGGCTTCTTTAGCTATTTTTTAATGCTGAGCTAAAATTTTAACTATTTTTAACCTAAATTTAAGCTTAAAATAGCTAAAAAATGACAAAAAATCCAGCCAAGCCGGAAAATTTTTTGAAAATTTACCCTAAAATCCCTATTTTTCTGTTGACTTCTGAAGCCTGGGGGACCGGCAGGCCCTAATCCTGGAGGGGGGCGGCCAAAGTCGGTGGAGGGCCAAAGTCTGGGGGGGGGGGGCGTCCCCCCCCATCCCCTGTAGGAAAAAGCCGGTGAAAGTGATTTTGAGACGTATAACAACAAATGAAAGAACGAACGAAACTAAGATGTGTCACTATAACACCTCCGACTCGAAAATTCGGCCTGAGGTGGGGATCGAACCCACAACCATTGGCTGACTAGGTCAACGCTCTGTCGATTGAACCGCTCGTTCAGACACAGACAAATGAACGAAGGAAACTAAGATGTGTCACCACAGCACCTCCAACCCGAAAAAGTCGAGCATTAGGTGGGGATCGAACCCACTTCCTGTGCCTGACTAGGCCAACGCTCTACCGATTGAACCACTCAGGCACAATAGAAACAAGCTTAAGTTTGCAGTTTGAATTCATTTCCAAACTGTAGTGAAATTTTAGAGAACACGTTCGCGCAGCCTACACAGCTTCCACACAGTTTAAATTTGCTTTAAAGTATCATTTCAGTTTATTGAGCTCGAAGAAACTCCGCAGGCTCTGAAGCGTCGAAGGAAATTAATAAGTCAGTGTAAGTGGACAGTTTACTGAGTTTACTTATTCAGTTTTTAATATCATACGCATGGTTCGCTCGTTTGCCTGGATTCGTAGCTCTGCCCAGACTTAGGCGTTGATAATTGTAATAATAGAGGCCCTGTGCTGTGAATTTTCCGACTTGCATTGCCATTGTAATTCTAGCTGAACGAAAGTCTAAAAAGACCAGGCTAGATGAAGAAACTGATGAAGAGAACAACTTACTGTCACCGCCGCTATCAGCGTTTTCGGAGTCTGTGGACTCCGCCACTACCCCCTTCAGTCCCCCGTCTGGTAGCGGTGGTCCCGGTTCCACTGGATACCCTCCTCCTGGCAGCTCAAATCCTATGGCTGTGTATTTTCCACCGGGTACCTCCGATGCTACGCTCTATGCTGCCGCTGGCCCGTCCACTTCTGCTGGCTGTGCCGATGCGGCTGAAGGCTATCTGGTGAGCTGTTGTGGATCAGTTTTTCTGTCATAATCTGCCTTGAGTTTTTTTGTGTCAGGTTTCTAGCCTTCGATGGTTCTGGTTTCTGCCTGTCAGATGTCCGCTTCTATCTGTAGAAAGCAACTGAAGCTATTAGGTTTTGAATTTTTTACACGTGTTGTCTGTAGTAGGGAATGTAAATGATTAGCATTATGGTTTTAAAAGATTCGGTACTATGTCAACAACGGCATCCCTATTGGTTTTTACTTTAACGGTATCGTTATTTTCATCTAGAAAATGGTTTTTGTAGAATAGCGGCGGTCCTCGAGTGATATCCTTGCCCACAGGAGGAGACTATCCCTCTTCCTCTTCTGCCTCTTATTTTCAAACGATTTCCAATGGAGCCGGCTGTTTCTCTAGACAAGGCAAGATTGGTTCATTTCATTGGGTAGAACGTTAAACGGTAGAAACCTAGTGTACTGCCGTTTTCGTGTATATAAAAGAAATTTAATGGTCTGTGCGAACGACTGCCTCTCCAACAATTATAATTAGCTGTTCTTCTTGTTTAGATGCAGTGTAAGTGTAGTAAGTGGGTTTATTTTAGGCAAAAATAAGTGGGGGAGGAGGTCGAAAAGTGGGGGGGGGGAATAAAATGGGCCAAAATGCTAAAAATACTGTATAAATAGCCTGTTTTCCACATACACTGCTATAACTATGCTTAAAAGTGCTCAAAAATTAAGTTTTAGCACCAAAAAAGGCTATTTTTGTTGACCAAAAATCCTAAAAATTTGGCAATTTCTGGGCACCTTGGAGTGAGTGGGGGGGGGAAGCCCAAAAAGTGGGGGTGGGGCCGAGTGGGGGGAGGTGCTCGAGTGGGGGGGGGGACCCAAAAATTGGGGGGGGGGCGCTCCCCGCCCCCAGTAAAATAAACCCAGGTAAGTGTAGTTCCAAGTCTATCTAGAGTTAGAAGTGTTACATTGAGCTGTGCTTCACTATCGCCTGGTTTATTTTAACTCAGTGTGCTGAACTAAAGTTGAAAGTTGACGGGATAGGAATGTGAAACTTATTTCAATCAGCCTCCTTAAACTGACATTGTGGAGGATGGATGGAACTATTCCTGAGACTGAAAATCAAATTTCCCAGCTAAACTTTGAATCTGCAGTTGATTTTAAACTCTTGCTGGTATATATTCAAAACAGGCTAGAATACTACTGAGCCTAAAATAGCTGCCTTTGTTTATTTCCTTCATTTTTAATTCTCAGTACTGTACTGTTTTAGAGTCTGTCACTATGGAGTCTCAACAAAACCCTCCATCCTTTGAAGCATTTCCTCCTCATTCGGCGGGTCGTCAGATATCTGAATCAGAAACTTGTTTATCTCCCGGTTCTTTTCTGGGCTCACCTCCGCACCAAGCAGGTGTGCCCGGACCCTCCTCAGGTCATTATCAGAACTATTCCGTCCTAGACAGCAGGACTATGAGTTTAGCTGGACCATCGTCTGAACAGATTCCTGGCCCGACTGCGGGAGCCCAGGACGCTTTGCGAGGTCCCACATCGGCCGGAGTCATCTGTCGAGTTCCTGGCGGTGTTCGGAGTCTCACAGGCCATGTGCTCTCTGGTGGTGCTTCGTCCGGTGGTGGCGGTGCTACGATTTTGATCCCGGTTGCGTCCAGCGGTGCGCCCTCAGCCATTCATTTGACTCCTCAGCCTTCCGGAAGTCAGCACCAGCACCCTCCACCTCACCACTTCACTTATCAACTGGCCTCCCCACAAACCTATTCCTTGCAGCAGCAACAGCAACAACAACAACAACAACAACAACAACAACAGCAACAACAATCGGGTCTATCTCGGAAGCGGCCACTGCAGCTGTCGACTTATGACTCCGGTGGTGTGCCGGGTTTATCGGCTGAAACTGACATCTTGGGACCACCGCCTGCAAAGTCAGGGAGACTGTGTAGTCCCACATCAGTGGAGCCAGCCGCCTTACCTCATGGCGACCCGCTGTCTCGGCAGCCGCAACAAGTGATCCTTACTCGTCCTACGGACAGTGATCTATCGGCGTCGGCTGAGACAAAACCGGTTCTTTTGGACAATTCCGCTTCAGCGTCCGCAAAGCAGCCCTTGAAGCTGACGGTAAGACACGCAGCAGATTCAGATAGTTTTGTTTGCATACTTTTCAGTGTTAGTATTTCTTATTACTGTAAGCCAAGACTAAACTGTATCCATTCATTGGTACTGCATACTGTTTTAGTTTTCCAACGTTTTACTGATTCTTATACCTAATTTTAAACAGTAAATGACTAATGCCATCTCTGCTTTTATACATTTGGAATCTATACGTAATGTTTTCATCAATACTTACAATCCTTTACCTTCTATTGTCGAATTAGCTGATTTTTATCCGTTTACAAGCATTATCTTGAATATTTTAGAAAGAACTAATGGCCGAAGCTCAAGAACTGTTTCGTGGTGCCAACAAACTTAGTCGTCCTGAAAAGGCCTTGATATTAGGTTTCATGGCTGGTAGTAGAGGTAAGATTTTAGTTTTCGTTTTTGTATACGTACATTTTTGATTGATGATTGATGATTGCTTCCAGTCGTTGATTTCTCAATTGACCCGGGCCGGCGGGAGCCGCCCGCATTCCCTTAGGAAGGCAATAACCTGCATCGGGGAGGACCAAAGTACGTCCAGGGAGGGCCTATTTCCCAGGAGTCGCAGTCGAGCGGCATCCCCACGTTGGCATTGGAGGATGGCATGGCGCAGATCGTCAACCTCGCCGGGGCAGTGTTGACAGTCAGGGGAGGAGGCCATGCCAATTCTGTGCCTATACCAGTTCAACAGAGGACTGAACCCGCCAGTCCTTAGTTGTGACAGGGTGGACCTTTCTTCTCTACTCAGGCGTTGTTCTGATGATGGGGCAGGAGGAGGGTGTATTTCGTCAAGTCTGTCCGAGTTTAGGGAGGACCTCCACTCTTCCCAGACGTGGCTTCGAAGGATATTTTTCGCCGTTGATAGATCAATCGGCACCCCAGTTTGTGCCAATTTCGAACCGATTTTTGCCAGTCTGTCAGCTGTTTCGTTTCCACTTGTTTCAGAGTGGCCTGGGATCCAAATGAGTTTTATTGACCTGGTTGGGACTGCTGATAGTTGGGCGCAAAGAAGTTTCCATATGCTGTGTTCCGCTTCGGATGATGCAGAAGCAGGACCAGCACGCAGTTTCTGCAGGAGTGATTTGGAGTCGGTATATATAACTATTTTCTCGTCCGCTGCCGTGGCTGCATCACGGATCCATTCCAGAGATCGGGCTAGGGCTAGCTGTTCTGCTCTGTAGCTGGACGTTATTTTTCCAGCAGGTTCAGAAATATTCCGGATTGTGGCAGTCCTATGGTGGATGATGTGGACCCCGGCACCGCCGTTGAAGCGACTGCCCTCCGCAGAGCCATCAGTGTAGATTTCCAGATCTGGCAGTGGGTCCCTGGAAGTAGGTAGTACGGCAGCAATAGCTTGTTGGATGACTTCAGGGTGATCCGATTTGCTGCAGTTTGCTTCCAGGAATTCCAATTTGGATGGTAACGCCCATGGCGCCATAGGTGCCATTGGATGCATCTGTTCCACCGGCAGATCATGGGTGCCAGAATTTTGCAGAATTTGTTTTCCAAGTTCTCTCCATGATGGTTGGCTTGGCAGGCGTTGGTTGGCTACAGCTTCAGAGATTGGCCTCGTCGGGTTGTTAGTAGGTAGCCGACGGCATCTTTCACAGGCTTTACCAACATGGTACTTCGCTCTGAATTTGAATGGAATAAGGTTGGCTTCATTCTGTGTCAGCTCAGCCGGCGTTCCTGGCGGACAACCTGTGATTAGACGAGAAGCTTCATTTTGGACGACCTGTAGACGGGCGAGGTTGGATGGGGCAGTAGTAGCCATCCAGGCGGCTGCGCAGTATTCAATGGCCGAATTTATATAGGTCAGGTATATCAGCCTGAGATCTTCTTTTTGGCAGCCCCATTTGGTCCCCGCCAGGGCTCGAAGGACATTGTTTCTTTTCCTCGCTTTTTGGATAATGGAATCAATGTGGCTGCGGAAGGACAGGGATGGGTCAAAGCGAATGCCGAGGAAGGTTGGGTTTTTGTTGAACGGGATCTGGCGGTTGAGTAATGACAGGGCCGGTCGGTAGGCTTGCTCTCTGTTCCAAGTTGTAAATATCGTCGATTCGCACTTCTCGACATTGATTTCCATTTTGTTTTCGTTTGACCAGATTTCCACAGAGTTCAGGGCAGCCTGGATTTGCGCCTCGGCTTGAGGCAGCTTCTGGCTTTGGGCCCAGATGGCTAGGTCGTCGGCAAACAGGGATGCTGAAACTCCCGGCGGCAGGCGACGTGTGATGGAATTTATGAAGATTAGGAATAGGGTAGGCGAGAGGACACATCCTTGTGGCACTCCGCTCCTGAATCTTCGCTGGCGACTATGCCTGCCGGCATACTGGACAAGACAATATCTATCTTCCAGAAATGATATATACAGAAATATACAGAAATGTATACGTACATAAAATGGATGTTTGATATAACATTCCTGTACGAGTTTCGATTTAAAAAGCTATTGTAAGACATGTCACTTTTTTGAACTGGACTGGGAGTTCAGTATAAATCTCCTACTTATTTATTTAGAAAGGATGTTATAGTTGTTGTTTCTGCTTTAAATTTCAGAAAGTATTAGTGTTTATTCTTTCTGCGCTTGTGAGACAATTTTTTGTAGTTTCTCCTGTTCTCTCTCTGTTTAAGATAATCCCTGTCCTCATATGGGTAACGTTTTGACTGTCCGACTCAAAGAAGAGGAGGAAACTCATTTGGCCCCGGACGGCTCTGAGATCAGAGCAATGAAGGAGACCTTTTTCCAAATGAACTATGAAACGGGGCAGTTTAAAAAACTGTTTAAAACAAGACCTTGTAACAGTGTTTCTGTACCCTCAGTAGCAGATGCTTAGTAGCCTGAATATTTTGATCTGGGAACATTTTGCTTTTTCAAATTGTTTGATTGTATGAATTTTGACTGCATATTTATTGTCATTTCAGGAAACAATTTTGACTGTCGTTTGCAGAAAGCATTTTAAACACAAGGTTTATATTCAGGTCGTAGTTTTTATCTGTTCTTGGCTGACTTCTCAGGTTTGTGTCTTGAGATTAAAAAGGCACATTCAAAGTAAATTTCACAGGTCGAAATCCAAACCATAGGTATTAATTAGGCGGATTCGGGAACCAGAAAAAACCTTCGTTGTCTAATACAAGAAATAGCTCTTGGCGAGGTAGTTTTGATTGCTTTGCATTCAAAATCATTGTATTCAATAACTTTGACAAATCATTAATCGAATACGTTAGATACGTGAAGTATAATAAGAAGAAGAGTAAGCCATTAGAGGGCTCTCTTCCGGTGCATTGCGTAGCGTTACTCCGGTCACAGTACGCGATTTTTCCTCATTTGGTTGTGGAGGGGGGGAGGTAGCCAAAGCAGTTTCCCGTTTGGTGGGGAAGTTAGCATTAGTTGCAGAGACCCCCCTTTCCGTTTCGTGGGGGGAGGGGTAGCGTAGAGGATCACGGTAGTTTCAACTTATTTCCAAAAAGAGCTCCCTTTAGGTGGGTGGAGCCAAAAGGGGTTTCGTTTGGTTTCGGTGGAGGGGTGACAAAAGAGTTTTCCGTTTGATGGGTTCTCCTACAGCCAATCAGATTCAGCCAAATCGTAGCCCATGCCCCGCGGTCTTGTACCTCTTTTGCACACCCCACCAGATGGGGACCCCTTTCGGCTATCCCGTCACCAAACGGGGACCTCCTTTGGCTAACCTGGGCTTATTCTAGTGGGGGGGGGAGGGTGTGGGGCCCACCAGAAACACCCTTCCCCCCCCCCCCAAACAAATCGTTCCCCCCAAAAAGTCGTTCCCCCCCAAAACAAATTGGGTACCCCTTTTGGTACCAACTTTTGTCCTGAAAAAAATCGCTCAGAAGGCCAAATTTTCAACAATTTTCCGGCTTCGTCGGAGGTTTTTAGTTGATTTTTGCCTATTTAAACGCTATTTTTTCACTGAAAAGTAACTTGTTTTGGCGATTACTATAAAAATAGCCGCCCCCCGGGCGGCTTTTTTTATAGTAAATTTTATAATTTAAGTAATTTTTTAAAAATTTTCGCCAACGCCCCAAGAATGACTCGCCCCCCGATGCCCCCCTCCCAAAGAGCCCCCCACAAGAAAACTTCCCTAGAATAAGCCCAGCTACCCACCAACCAACGGGTACATTCGCGTATTCTGGTTGGAGCACCGTTACGCAATGTCTAAAAGAAGCCCTATGATGACCCAATCAGACTTATTTCTAAACTTCCCTATCTAGTAACCCCACTATACTCCACTCTTATTTGTTATGCCTGTTTTAAAGTAAGGTTGTATATACTTAGACTCCACAAGATTATTTTGTATGCTGTTAGCCGTTGTTGTAAATGTAATATTCAGGGTTGTAGTTTTCAGGACTTTTATTTGTTTTTCGACAACGCTTGGTTCTATTCCAAATGTTAAGTGTTCGAGTTTTAGAGCTATCTCCTTTGCTTGTCTTCTAACCAGCAATTAATTTGATTGGGTTTTAGTATGTTCTGTTCTTCGCTATTTAAGACTGGGTAAATGTACTGTAATGTAGTTATATATTTATTTAATTCGTATATACGTACATCTATGAGGATTGCAATCTTGTTAGTAGTACGATGTATGTAGTATTTAAAAGTGAAGATGGTGGTATGAATTAGTCTTGTAATTTTTTGAGTAATTGGAGTTGGAAATGTCCCAGTTTTTAAAATTATTTTTAGAATTATAGCTTTGCTGAGTAAAGGTAGTCTAATAAAGTGTTGAAATAAAGAAGCTTTTCTGTTGATGAGCTGACATGGGATATTTGTGATGGTGTAAATGTAAATACTCAGCACAGAGCCAACTCTATATGTTTATTCTCTGACAATATTTGAGGGAGAATGATGTTTCTAATTTAATTTGTCGAAAACGCCCGTTTTTAAAAATGTCAGCATTCTATGTTTACATGCTGAGAAGCCCCCCCCCCGAGATTTCGCCTTTAATGTTTCGAGCATCTTGCAAGCTTATTCTATTAGGAAGAGCGGAGTGTCTTACTCTTGGTATCATTAACTCTTGGTAGAAATTGTAATTTTTTAGTTTCATTTGATTCTAGCTTATAAAAATTGAAGAAAACGTTTGGAGTTGAGAAAGGTTGAGTCTGAGAAACGTGATACCCTCTGCTACTCCCATTTATATGCGTGTCTGTTTTTAGGTGTTAACAATACCTGCAGCACTGCTAGTAGTCACTGCGTACTGCATGCCAAAGACGAGGCTTTTGCTATATTCGCATATCGCATTGTTCTATGGTTTCCTCTCTAAGCTGTTAACGGACTATAAGTAGTATTTGGAATTGTATGGAATTCAGTATTAGTCTTAAATTTTGTGTGCTATCCATATTTTGGTGCTTTTTGAAGTGTGGCGTGCTATTTGCGGAAGCAAATTGATTAATTTGAGTAATATTCCTGTCCTGTAGAAATCGTTAAAAGCCTTCGCGGCCCAATTAATTTATTTTGTCTCAGACTGGTTAATTACAATAAGGCGTCGTTTTGATATTTGTAGTTTTAGAATCGTTCCTTCTTTTGCTTTTATTCAAAAACATAGAATAGCCATGATTAAATTTTCGGCTGTTAGCGCGCCTCACTAGCTTGTTTATCTAATGACTCCAACTTAGCTGTATGGATTGTGCTGTTGTACCTGTGTAATGCAGGGCAGACTTGTATTGAGAGATTCAACTAGACTCATGTTAAATGATAATTTGTAGCTATCATTGTCAACTTTGAAGCATTTTTATTGTTATTCATTATAAAAGATGCACTCTCATGATTTTCATGAAGTTATTGAAACAAAACTTTTCAGGCGTTTCGTTTTTGCAATGTGTTTTTGTTTGTTTTGGATGACTTGTTGTATTATAGCCCTGTTTATATGTTGTTCCTGTTATGTGTATATATAAATGATCGAGCTATTAAATATTTCTATTTGAAAGTTCGTTTTGGTTTTCATTTTGTATTTACACTCCCCGCTATAATACAGATTCGGTGGTTGAGTTATCACTTTATTTCTCTTATAAGACAGCTTTGGAGATTGTATAGAAAGAGGGTATGGAATTATTGCACTCTTTTGCTTGCCCGACAGGCCCGTATCGGATCGGCCTCTACAATTTTTCGGGCCTCGCGCTTGTGCAGGCCCTTACTTTGGATAATCAGTTGAGCACAACTCGGGTGGTAGTTGTAGTAAAGTTGAAAAGCTGTAAAGTTTTTGCTTTTGCGATAACTTTCTATTCAAAGCTTTCTTTTCTTTCATTTTGAATGGCCAACAGCCGTGGATGTATAATATATTTATAACTTAAGTAAAATGTCAGGAGCGGCTGGAGTTGTTTCTAACATAGGTAAAAAGTTATACCGTATTTCAAAAAGGGTTCCCAAATGTCTAGTTCTGGTTGAGGATGAAACTTCCCATAAGTGTGTTCACAAGACAAGTCTGACCTCCCCAACGGCTTAGACCCAGCTCATTGATATAGAAATAGGCTCTTAGTTAGTGTAGCCTAGTTCGGACCAGGTATTAATTTTCGGAGTTACTGAGATTAGGATTGGATTCGCGAGGTTGGCGAGGGCTTACCGCTTTAAGCTCAAGGGTAGTTTGACAGAAGAGATCAGTGGCATATATACGTACTCTTATCTTTTCTGTACGTACTCGTTTCGTTAAGTAACTTAGTAGCATCCTTTGAAACCCTTTGATTTTGATTTTGATGTTCTCGCTTTTGGCTTATTAACTATTTTCCACTATAACTTGCCAATTTTGCGTCTTCAGGGAAAGCAACAGTCGCCTATGAAGGTAATTATTACCTAAGTTTAAAGCTTCTTTGATTGTTGCTATTTAGGCAGTTTTAAATTATATAATTTTGTTACTCGGAAACCATGATTGTTGGCCCACAAGGAGATTCCGCGGCACCGGCTTTCCTGGATTCTGGAATTGAAGATCCGGACGCTGATGATTTGGTTAGTCTGCAGTATTATTTTTGATAATTTAGTTTGTCTTTGTTTTTATTTCATCCTGTTCAATGAAAATTCAGTCGGAAGTCGTTGCTTAGAAAATGTTATAAAATAAGATAAAATAAAATGTCATTATTTATTCAGGATGAAGATGAGTCTGTATTGGAACGTTTGGTGGGCCTGACTGAGATGTTTCCTGCACCTATACGAACGGTTGTAGGGTCCCTAATCAGTGGAACTTGGACAGTAGGTTATCTTAGTTTTTGTAAATCCAATTTGACGTTGTCTGCTGGCGTTTGTCATTTTTAGTGGGGATAGAGTGGGCTGTCTGCCCCCACTTTTCGGAAACCCCCGCTCCACGCTTTGAAGCGTCCCCACGTTTTGGCGTGCCCCACTCGCCGCACTCGCTCAAATGTTTGCATTTATAACTTATTTTAAAATTGAAACCAGAGATTTTTGGGTTTTTAGCTTGAAATGCACACATTTTTCTCAAGAAATTTGGTATATTTATACCTTGGAATTACCCCCTCTTTTCGGAAGCACCCTCCACTTTCAAAACTTTAAAATGCCATTGTCACTTGACTTTGGTTCTTGTTCATTTGGTGTAATATTAACTTGATACTTCTTGATAATTCTATGTGTATACCTGATTTTATTGTTGAAAGACTGATTTGGGAATCCCAATTTGCCCGCAAGTGAATCGCGTTTGAACGGTCCCAATAAGAGCAGGGTATTTGTAGGATTTCTTCCGGGAGATGCTTGGAATCGCGGAAAAGGGCCCCGGGCCGGAGGGAGGGGGGGCGAATTTTGCGAGGAGAAGTAACTTATACACATATGCATATTTGTAGGCTACGAAAGGTCTGTTCAGTTTGAGCCGATCCGCCATTTGGGTGGTCTCCTCCAGCAGCATGATTCTACTACTTCCCTATATGGTTGAGCGAGAACGGCTGGAAATGGAGCAGATGCAGCGCCAGCATGAGAGACAGGTCAGATGCTAGCAAAATTTTGCTTCGAAATAAACTTACATTTTAAATGTTTCACTTGAACTAATAAAGCGTCTGAAAAACTGGGCTGGATACAGGAATCCGTTGCTAGAATACAACTCTAAGTCAAAGGAGGGTTTGCGTCAGGCGATTGGACAGTATGTTTACAAAATGAGGCTTCGGAACTTTAATGGGGTTCTGAAATTAGTAATGTGCTGTATTGCAACAACTGGGGCCGATGTTAAAAAAATTGGGTTAAGGCTAACCCGGGTTAAGTTCATTTTGGGGTTAACTCCAAAATTTTTGAGTTATTTTAACCCTTGGAGTTAACCCTGTATTATAAAGCATTTTTCGGGTTAGGTTAATTAAGTTAACCCGGTTATCCTATGAGTTAACCCCGACTTTAACCCCAATTAGCTCATGCAATCAGCTAATTCAGCTAGCAAGGATTTAACCCGGTTATTTTTAGGGTTAACCCCAATCTTCATTTTTGGACCCTTTTCATGAAAGCTGGAAATGATAAATTTGAAGTAAAAAAAGGAACAGAAAACGCCACCACGAAGAAAAGCAATATGAAAAATTTTTCCACTTAATTTTCAAAAATTTCTAAATTAGTTTTTTCGTCCAATCTCATCCAGCTAACCTTCCTCACTGAGGAGGGTTGAGATTTGCTGGATTTAACCCCAATTTTAACTCGGGTTACAAACCCAGGTTTGCTTATAACATTGGGTTAATGGTTAACCCTAAACCTAACTCTACCCCCACTAGCGAAACCCGGGTTTTGCTAACCCCATTTTTATAACATTGGGTTAGGTTTGATAACCCGGTTTCTTACCCGGGTTAGCGATTTAAGCAGGTTAAATCGCTTTATTACATTGGCCCCTGGACTTATTGTTTGCATTACATCTTGGGCCCTTACATCTCTACCTATATAGTCGGCGGGGCAAGCCAATGCTCCCTACCATTCTAGCCCTCCCAAAAGGTAATGGTATACGCTGTTCTTCGACCAGCCACGCCAGTTGTAACTTGACTGAAATCACCAGTGCAATTCGTACAAACCAGGCACTGGAGCTAACACTCCTGGCTCTACGGCTGAAAATCCAGGGATGAGCACCGGCTGCCCACGTCCTGTGGCAGGACGGAGATATCTCAAGGGACAAAAGTTTACCTTACTTAACAAGTTAGAACAGGAAAGGACTCACGTTGAGAGTAGTCAAGCTCAACAAGATATGTAATCCATCCACTATCCAGTGCCTTCGAGATTCTGAGTATAATATTTGCTTATTTTTGTATGCCTGAACTAATTGTTTTAGGTTTTATTGGGTCCCAATGTTGCTGCTTCCGGAGCTAGGATGCCACCCATGCTGCCCCAAATGGGGGCTGCGGGACTTGGTTCTGGTGCTGCAGTTTAGAATCTAATTTGTTTGTTAAGTTCTGGTGTTTTTGTATTTGTTTCGTTGTTTGTCATTAAACGTGTATGCAAATGAGCATTGCAGCTCACTGATTTTGTTTTTCACTAATCAATGGGGGGGGTTTCTTTTATTTGTAGCTATTCCGATCTGAGCCTACAAATTTTTAATGGTTTTTTTGTTATGTCAATAGCAGTCAATATTTGCTTTATTGTGTGAGGGAAACTGTGGACTGTCCTTTATGGAACTATTTGTTCGTTTATTAAATGTGTTTCTTTGCAGTTATGTTTGAGTAGTTGTTGGAAATTAGTGTTGTTCAGCCCAGTAAGCGAGATAGAGAGTGGTATAGGTCATAGTCTGAACCGTGGTGCAAGATTGAAATTTTACTTGGATTGTTGTTCTAATCAAACTTTAGCAGGATTGGGTTATCTACTTTTAGGTAGACGGTATTGATTATTGTAATATATGGGGATAGTCTTTGATTTTTAAGGTAATTAGTTGAATTCAAAATATGGCCATTTTTAGCGACTTGGTCGGGCAGAAGGAATTTCGTTTCCCGAAATTGCGGATTTCATGAAGAGTTTAGGTTGCTTAGCTGATTGATAGCTGCACCTACGTTAGCTGTAGGTTCAGTTTTGATATGACGTTAGCATTTGAGCAGATTTTATCGAATTTGGCATGAGTTGACTAAAACAAATTGGGCTAAAACAAAAAGTTGCTGTGCTGATAAACTCATTCGTAGCTCCTAGTTAAAATCATACCCATGAATGCGCCTCCAATCACATAATTTCTGTCTGTGTTAGGAATGTCGTTTTGCTAGTATTAGCAAGAGTACAATATAAGAATGTGACACTAGGCACACTCTATGTTATCAGAGCAAAAACTATGGTCTGCTCGCTAACGGCCCATCCCCCCCCCCGCAAATCAAATTCTTTGAAGTGAAGGGTCTCATTTGCTGGGGGTGCTCGGCTGTTAGCGAGCAGAGCATAGTTTTTGCTATGATAACAGAGAGTGTGCCTAGTGGCACACTCTTATATTATGTACTCTTGGTATTAGCAAGAGTACATAGTGATAAGAGTGTGACAAGCGTCACACTCTATGTAGTGAAGGTTATATTAAATCTGAAAATAAGCGAAATTGTTGACTAGAAAATTTGGCGTCCGCAGCCACCTGCTAAGGTGCTGGTTGCTATCGTTTCCGTATGTTGAGAGCTAAATTTATAACAATCTCAGTGACGTGAAATAGTTACTTCACATTCTTGCGAATGTTCACAATCGTGCTGACAAAATTTTTAATCGTAATGTTAAAATCCTTAGTTTCAGCAAAATTCCATTACCTATATTATAACGAATGGTTATGATTATCCGAGTTTTTTATTTTAAATTTGCCATTATTTATAGCACTAGACTAGACACAATTATGAATAGAAATTAACGAAAATAGAAAAGTAAAAGTTTATTCCGACACATTGTAGGGGTGAAGAGTTACCGAGGGGAGTAAAATTATGAAACGGGGGGAATGCAAATAAAATAACGGGAGGTTCTGGGGCTAGATTAGGAAGAGCTGAGTGTCTTACTCTTCCTATTGTGGTCATACCAAGAGTCAATAAAAGGAAGAGTGAGACACTTGACCCTTCCTAGTGTGTTAAGCTTGCAATATGCTGGAAACATTAAGGCGAAATCTCGTGGGGCTTCTCAGTGTGTAAACATCAACGCTGACATTTTTCAGAAACGACAAATTTTTTCGACAAAGTAAACAAATACTATATATAACTTGAGCTAGGAAAATCGTACAGTAATAATTTTTATATCATTATGTTGCATAGAACGAGATCTTATGTTTTGAGCATATTGCAAGCTTAATATATACACTAGGAAGAGCGGTTTATCTTCAGTATATAGTTAGAATTTAATATGTCAGAATTTCATTAGTTAGAAATATCAAACTTTCTTAAGTCAGAATTTCCTTAGTCAGAATTTAGGTTTGAAGCAATATAAATTGAACTTTCATTTGTCAGAATTTCATTAGTCAGAATTTCGTATTCAGAATTTTATTCAAACAATTGTCGTGATGGCGCGTCTAACAAAATGGCTGACCTTCATAATGATTTTATAAACAGTTTCATATAGTCTCGACTGTTTGACGGTGTCTCTACTTTTAGCTAAAAAATCAAGGAAGATCTCTTTTCAAAACGGTTCGCCACAACTGAGTGGGTCCACCTGTCTAGGTACATCTTGACGAGAATTGACGAATAAGCTGTTACGTTCAAATCACAAGAGAATCAGTAGGACATATAAATCAATCATTATCAAGAACCTTCGCAATAGTTAATAGTTAAACGTGTTAAATTTTCTCGATGCTTTACATGAAAGAGGTAGGGTCAAGCTGGACTGCAGTAACATTAGTTGGAAGAGTTGATTTTAGCTCTACTCTACTCTGAAGTGCCTTAAAGCTTGCGTAGGCTACAGGTAATTGCCAATATCGAAGAAGTTAGGAAAATAAAATTCTTATTTACGAAATTCTGACTAATGAAATTCTGACTAATGAAATTCTGTCAAATGAAATTCTGGCAAGTGAAAGTTCAATTTTTATTATTTTGAAATTTAAATTCTGACTTATTAAATTCTGACTAACAAAATTTTGACTGATGGAATTCTGACTTATACGTTTCTGACTGATGAAAGTAGACGGGAAGAGCTCTGCTGAGTGTCTTAGTCTTCTTGTTATAAACTCTTGGTATGACGTACATAATTATATAATTATATTTGTGCAAAGCTTTAAAATAGCAACTAATCTAAATCTACAGGGAGTGAGGTCCTCGTTTCTCACAAATTCAGGTTAAAAATTTTCAGCTATAAGCAACAGAAACTTCCGATTTAAACCTAGAGCTTCAAACCATTGTATGCTTGTAGTTATGTACACGGTTCAGGACGCAATCTCTACAAAAATTTAAAGCCCCAGAATCTCCCGTTATTTCATTTGCATTCCCCGTTTCATAATTTTACTCCCCTCTTTACTCTTCATCCCTACAATATGTCCGAATGAACTTTTATTTTTTTAATTTTGAAAAATGTCAGAGTTGTATGTTTACACGTTGAGAAGCCCCTCCGAGATTTCGGCCTTAATGTTTCGAGCATATTGCAAGCTTAATACATTAGGAATAGCTGAGTGTCTTACTCTTCCTATTATGGTCATACCAGGAGTCTATGAAAGGAAGAGCGAGACACTTGACCCTTCTTAGTGTGTTAAGCTTGCAATATGCTCGAAACATTAAGGCCAAAAATGGGGGCGGGGCTTCACAGCGTGTAAACATTCTACGCTGACATTTTTCAAAAACGGGCGTTTTCGACAAATTAAATACGATAACTTGAGCTAGGAAAGTCTTATAGCAATAATTTTTATATCATTAAGTTACGAATGAGAATGTTTCGAGCATACTGAAAGCTTAACACACTAGGAAGGGTCGTCTTACTCTTCCTTTCATAGACTCTTGGTCATACTGACGTTTGATGTGTCTGAAGGGGCCTATTTCTTTAAAGATTAAAGTGCTCAGATTAAACGGATTAAAAATCAGCAGGACTAAAATGTTAACGGCTGTTTGTTTAATGCAGGATTAAATTAGGGGGAGCGCGTTAGCGCTCCCCCTAGAATAGGGAAAATTTGACTCAATGTGTATAATCTGGACATTGTTTGGCCTGGGGCCAGCGGAGGAGTGGACCGATCGGGCTGAAACTTGGTATGTGAAGAGCCTGTGGGCAGGGGTACATGCTGTGAAAATTTCAGCCGGATCGGCCGGGTAGATCTTGAGATATGAAAATTGGCCCCCCGCGCAGGTCGCGTTTCTCTCCATTTTTTCCCCCCAGGGGTGCAGGTCGAAAGACCCTTCAGAGCCGTACTATTTTAGGTTTTTTTGTACAAAAAGTTCCGCAATTCCGGGGAAATTACTTTCCGCGGTTCCCGGACCCCCCCAGATGGCCCCACCCTCCCGGTGGGGACCCCCCAAGTGACCCCCGAAAAAAACTTAAGTCCGAAAATATTCTAGCCACGAAATAGAACGGAGCGAGCGAAGCCGGGCTCTCATATGGCTCATGTAGCATGGCCCAAGGGTGAAGGGCTCCGGGAAGTGAGATGGTGCTGCTCGGTGGTTTGTGGCGCCCTGGCCAGGGGTCAAAAGTTAGTGTGTAAAAGGGGGGTCTGTGCCTACGGAGTAGGCAGCCCTATACATAAGAGCTGCTGGGCTGAGGTTTCGTATTCGAATAGGAACCCCTATATGGTGAATCTAAATGGCCCATTAGTTTCGCTCTAGGACCTATCCATGTGGCTGGGGGGCACCCTGATGGTTGTGGGCCCTACCGTGTCGCAACTCCAACTTTCTACAGAATTCTACTTTCAACCTCTTCTACAGAATTATCTACAGTGAGCAGGTCTCTCTTATTTGGGGTTTGGGGTGCGGTACGGGAGCACTACAGCATAGGCTATAGTAGGTTTCGCCCGGACCCCTGTGGCGCCCTGGCCAGGGGTCCGGACCGGGGACCGGGTCCAAAATGGCCAAAAATCGATTTTTCCAAAAGTGACCAAGTTTGGTATCAAATGAAAGCCCTTGGTGAGGCGAATATTTTTTGTCATTGGAGGACCCCTCCAAAGTGGACCCAGCGGCCTGTGGCGCCCTGACCAGGGTCCGGACCGGTCCAAAATGGCCAAAAATCGATTTTTCCAAAAGTGGCCAAGTCTGGTATCAAATGAAAGCCCTTGGTGAGGCGAACATTTTATCTCATTGGAGGACCCCTCCAAACTGGTCCCAGCGGCCTGTGGCGCCGTGGCCAGGGTCCGGACCGGTCCAAAATCGATTTTTTGAAAAGTTTTCAAGTTTGGTATCAAATGAAAGCCCTTGATGAGGCGAACATTTTATCTCATTGGAGGACCCTTCCAAATTGGTCTCTAGCGACCTGTGGCGCCCTGGCAAGGGGTCCTAATTGGTCAAAAATCAAAATTTCCAAAAGTTGTCAAATTTGGTTTTAAATGAAAGCCCAAAATGAGCAGAGCACCTTTTTTATGTATATATAACTGCATATCCAAGGTTACGGTGCTGGTTGGCTTTTAAAATAGCCTTCCTGCCTAAGATGACGCACCTTGTAAAAAGTTCTGAAAAGGCCATGAACAGTGGCCTTCCAGCCTAGATAACGCTCCGTGTATAATGTTCTGTAGAGGCCATGAACAGTGGCCTTCCAGCCTAAGATGACGCACCGTGTAAAAAGTTCTGAAAAGGCCATGAACAGTGGCCTTCCAGCCTAAGATAACGCTCAGTGTATAATGTTCTGCAGAGGCCATGAACAGTGGCCTTCCAGCCTAAGATGACGCACCGTGTAAAAAGTTATGAAATGGCCATGAACAGTGGCCTTCCAGCCTAAGATAACGCTCAGTGTATAATGTTCTGTAGAGGCCATGAACAGTGGCCTTCCAGCCTAAGATGACGCACCGTGTAAAAAGTTCTGAAATGGCCATGAACAGTGGCCTTCCAGCCTAAGATAACGCTCCGTGTATAATGTTCTGTAGAGGCCATGAACAGTGGCCTTCCAGCCTAAGATGACGCACCGTGTTAAAAGTTCTGAAATGGCCATGAACAGTGGCCTTCCAGCCTAAGATAACGCTCCGTGTATAATGTTCGGTAGAGGCCATGAACAGTGGCCTTCCAGCCTAAGATGACGCACCGTGTATAAAGTTCTGAAAAGGCTATTAACAGACATTTTTCCGTTTCAGCAAATACATTCAGTTGAACTAGAACGTTTTCATCCAACCTGTTTGCGGTAGCTAGCTTTGCTTACATTGTGTATAAATATATAAATAAATAAATAAATAAATAAATATATATATATATATATATATATATATATATATATATATATATATATATATATATATGTGCAACTTCTCTGACATGATTTTCTCTGCAGCGGAAAAATAAGCGAAACTAGGGGAGAAAATGCCCTCGACGGGCAACCAACTTGGTAGAATAGGGAAAGACTTGAATGTTAAGTACACGGTGCATGGTTACAACTGAGATTCTGCTGAAGCGGAAAAATGCCGTTTCTCAGCGACTAAAATGACAGAAACCAGCTTTGTGCGCCGAATAGGGAATCTACTCGGCGACTAAAATGAAAGAAACCAGCTTTGTCGCCGAATAGAGAATTCCCTCCTTCCGCCCTATTCGCGCGAACTTTGAAGCCTGTTGTGTGTTGCTTTGCTGAATATATAATGAGAGAGCTTCAGAATGGCAGAATTACTTCAGAATGCAAAACAACAGTTTTATCAAGCACTTACGTAAGTCAAGGTTTTCACAGACATAAATACGTTGTCTTCGATGTGCTATCATCAGAAACATTGAGAGCATATAATAATATTAATAATAATATATATAATATATAATATATTATATGTATATATAGGTGTGCTCTGTGCTGATCTTGCCGAGAATTGATACAATCAAACATTATATAAAATGAAATGCGATTGATTGTATATGTTTTAACACAAGGACTGTCGACCACAAATTGTTTAAACTGCGTATATATATACTTATTGTTGCTTTATGTTGGTCCTGCTAGCGGTTGTATGCATAAAATATTTACGGATCACATAGCTAAAAAAGAAATTAATCTAGCGCCACCCCTAGTCACCACGCAATCGGTACGGGAAATGTCATATTGAGCGCAATGCTTACGTTTGCAGTTCCTAACAGAATAATTACCTATATATTTCCTCCCGAAAGACGATAAGTTCGCGCGAATAGGGCGGAAGGAGGGAATTCCCTATTCGGCGACAAAGCTGGTTTCTTTCATTTTAGTCGCCGAGTAGATTCCCTATTCGGCGCACAAAGCTGGTTTCTTTCATTTTAGTCACCGAGTAGATTCCCTATTCGGCGCACAAAGCTGGTTTCTGTCATTTTAGTCGCTGAGAAACGGCATTTTTCCGCTTCAGCAGAATCTCAGTTGTAACCATGCACCGTGTATTTAACATTCAAGTCTTTCCCTATTCTACCAAGTTGGTTGCCCGTCGAGGGCATTTTCCCCCCTAGTTATATAATTAAACGGATTAAAATTAACTCGTTTAATCCGCCATTTTTAATCCTCGGCTTAAAGTAGTTAATTTTAATCCGTTTAATCCGCCATTAAAGAAACAGCTATTAAAAATTAAAACTTTAATCCGCCAACTTTTACTCCGTTTAATCCGCGTAGCTGCACGAGGATTAAAAACTAGTTGAAAATTCAGGAGATGGGTTAATAGGATGAAAATTAATCTTTAAAGGAACAGCGATTAAGCAGGTAGGATTCAAATTAATTTCATTTTTCAATCCAAAGTGAGAATAAAGAAACAGGATTAGATTAAAATTTTAATCCTAGGTGCATTAAAAACAGGATTAAATTTAATCCTTCTAACTCCTTTAACTCGCTGGATTAAATTTTATCAGTTTAATCCGAGGTACTGTTTCTTTAATGCGGACTAATTTTAATCTAACCGGTTTAATTCTTAAAGAAATAGGGCCATAGTTATTTTATCGCACGAAAAATGAGAAACTTTACCGATGGCGATTCTTGGGGTTATACTTGTATCTTGTCATGGGCCAGAGTG